>APFE031056328.1:4631-35936 GCA_000404065.3 Pinus taeda | reverse complement strand
CCAAACCAATCGCAAAACTGCAGAATACTTTTTACGGTACGACAGTCAATCTTCCTGAATGCTGTGTTCAGTGCATTGCAATCGATAGGGTGATAGACATGGCTTCCTAAGGATAAATGATATAGCCTATTGTGGTATCCTAATATAGACTCGACCGTACGTGGGAGCACAAGTCCGTACTGGCACTTGTCGTCTCAGAGTGGAGGAATCACCCAACCAACAATGAAAACAATAGTTACCAGGTTTTACGATGCTGGAATACATCTCTAGCCTAGACTTCTAGATGTTATGCGTTAGGTTCCAAAGCGTTTTTAGATTCATTAAATTTATTTTATAGTTGATCTTGTTTAAAAATTTGGCTTTCAGGTTCACCACGTGATGTGTATACAATGCCTAAAATGTAGTCTAATATGATAAACAACTGTTTAATCTTCTTTTGGCAATGAAAATCCTAGCTACTAAGGAAAGAAAATTGAGAGTCTTTCAACAAAGAGCACAAAGCACACATTAAATGCACTATCCTAAATCAAACCAAGCAACCTAAATGCAAATGCACATGCATGTATTTGTTTTCAACCTTCTTAATGTATAAATGACAATAAGAAAGCTAAGTGCAAATCTGAATTATTTTCAAAGCGACAATACTTAACAAATTTCTTTTCAAAATGAAGTGATGATAAGGGCGACACTTTGTGATTTCGAAACGAAAACTGTTTTTTGACACTTTAAAAACTACTAATTCAAATCATATACAAGAGTAGCAGTACAATCGACTATCAAGAACAATGGGATTCTCTTCTATAACTAAAAACGACACTTACGACACTTTCAGATTAAGAAATGACAGTTTGACTACGCTACTTCTTTGCAAAAGAGAATTGAAAATGGTGCACAATACATAAAAACACTTATAGTTCTTTGCACAATAGAAGCGGAATGATGGAAGAGAAGGGGGTTTTCACAGAGATATAGTGACCACAGACAACAAAACTCTTGAATAGAATTGAAAAGAGTGAAGAAAAACCAAAGTCTAAAGGTAAAATTAACCTTCCCTGACCATCGCACCCATCACACGGGGAATCCAGTATGCAGTGCACCTACTGCACATGGGAAGTGCGATGCATACAGACCACCTTGAAGGGAGGGTGCGATGGTACTAGTGCGAGACTTTTAAACAGTCTTTGCTGACAATTTATAGTTCAGTTCAGGGATTTAGGCCAAGTAAGTGATGTTCAGTAAATGTAAATCACATGGGTTGATCTAAGGAGGTTACTAGAGCCACCACTTAGTGTAATTAGAATGTTTGTAGATCGATTGTTCAATTTATAAAAAAATCCAGAGATAGACTGAAGCAGCATTGATCTACTTTGTGTTTGTATAACAAATTTAGTTCGAAGGCTAGCTGGCTTGACTTCAGGCTCCATCTATAAGTTTATAAAACAAACAAACAATCTATTCGTTCCCCAGTGAAGTCACCATTTTGTTACCGGGAATAGTGTCCACTTGGATCTGCTATTCCCACTACGACTGGTAGCTATATTAGAAACAAACAAGTAAAGACTACTTTCATTTTCCTTTATGAAAATAGATAAGAGTGGAACAAAGGACACCAACCTTAGTCTTGCGCTTGGTTCCTTACTTGATTCCTCTCCTTCTTGATAGGTCTTTTCCGCTTCTTCTTCATCTACCCAGCTTCAAAGAGCACCTATGGAATCAAAGCAGCATACTATTATCGAAGAAAAGAGATCTATATTCATAAATAACACAAGACCAGATATGTATTAGCCATAGAAATGCATATATAATCAAACATACAAGAATATGGGAGAAAACTTGAATAGCTTTATTAATATCAAGAATATCAAGAGGATTACAACCAATTGTTCTGACCCAGCATCATCCTGTATCAAGAAAGCCCTTCTTCACCTCAAGTAAAGCTTAGATCTCCCAACACTATGAAGTTTCACTAGAAAACCAACAACACTTCTCTATAAGATACAAGATTCTAGCCTCCAACCCCAGATCTTTGGGATGAGAGATCCATATATAGATTTTTGCAAAGGTGTGAGTTAGCTATAGATTTTTGATTAGTGTCCTCTCTCTGATAGTTCTTGGTTCCACTTGGAGATTTCATTGATCTCTTACTCATCCTTGAGCGAATTCTGAGAGGCAAGTGTCATATGAGAAGTTTCTAGAAGATTCCTTGATCATCCACTTAGAAAAATGTCTCCGCCACTTGTCTATTCTCATCCATCGCACCCTGTAGAAGGACTTTGCAGTATGCATTTCACCTCCTGTGTGTATTAGGTGAGATGCATCGCACCCTCTACACTGGGCATTCAGTATGGTCTAGTTTTGACCATTTCTGAGCAATTTTTAGTGGAGAACTTCTAGGAGATGATGTAATCAACTGACCTTGTTCCTTTAGGTAGTGAAGAAACACTTTTAGGGACTTAGGAGCCTCAGTTTATGGAAATTTATGATTGGGGTTGCAGTGCCCAAAAATGTCTATAACAGTATTGATTGATAGTGATAATACACATAATTTTGTCCATAAAAGGGATGCTGAGGCACTTGATTATTTTGTGAGGGAAGTGTCCAATTTTCAGTTCCTTATAGCAGATAGGGGGACCATGAAATGCAAAGGCTGCTGTGAGAACATAAAGCTCGAGATGGGGGACTAACACCTTAAAACACACATCATCCTTAGAGCTAAATGGCTATGCACACTAGGCCCTATTACCATGGACTTCCAAGAGTTATATATGAGCTTCAAACATAATTGGCACACTCATACACTCTGTCGGCTCCATGAAAATGCTCCCACTATCATTAGCTCACATAGAATGGAGAAGCTTCTAAAAAAGGGAAACCATGGGGTTGTTTCCCAATTCAATGAAATTTAGGCTATTGAATTCAACCCTACCAATATTCATCCAAACATGCAAAATGTGTTGAGTCACCATCAACAAATGTTTGAAAAACCTGAGGAACTACACGTTTATCAAGGTGAGCATGATCATAGCATCCCTTTGATTCCAAGTAGCCAACCACCCAATGTATGGCGCCATAGGTGCCCATTTACCTAAAGGGATGAAATTAAAAATATTATTAATGGGATCTTAGAAGCAACCATGATTCATCCCAACACCAATCCTTATTCATCCCTAGTGGTCATGGTCCTAAAGAAGGATGGGGAATGGCACATGTGTCTCAATTTCAGGGCCCTTGAGAAGCTCACCATTAAGGACAATTTTCCTATTCCAGTCATCAATGAACTCCTAGATGAACTCTCTAGTGCTCAATTCTTTACCAAGTTGGATCTTCTTTTGCTCTATCACCAAATTAGAATGAAAGTACTAGACATCCCCAAGACAACATTTAGAAACCATAAATGTCACTATGAATTTTTGGTTATGCCTTTTGGTCTTTGTAATGCACCATCCACCTTTCAATGTCTCATGAATTACCTTCTCAAGCACTACCTCAGAAAGTTTTTCCTGGTATTTCTTTATGATATACTCATCTACCAAAAAACATGGAAAATACATCTTCAACATGTATACAAGGTCTTAAAACTTCTAAAGGAGAATAAATTATTTGTCAAATTGTCCAAGTGTTCTTTTGGAATGGAGGAGGTGGAGTACTTGGGACACATTGTTGGCTGTGTAGAAGTACAAGTGGAACCCAAAAATATTAAGGAAATGAAATATTGTCCACAACCTCACATCTTGAAAAGTTTACGGTTATTTTTGGGTGTCACAAGATACTATCACAAATTTTTCAGAAATTATGGATGCATTGCTAGACCCCTAAAAAGAATTCTCAAGAAAAATTCATTCACCTAGACATAAGAATCTCAACAGGTATTCTTGGATCTCAAACAAGCAATGTGTTTCACCTCAGTTTTAGCTCTCCCATATTTCAAAAAACTATTTTTGATTGAATGTGATGCTTCAAGGATAGGTATTGGAGTAGTCTTATTGCACAAAGGTCTACAAATCACCTACACCCACCAAAAATGAAGTGGAAAGAATTTGAGACAATCCACTTATGATAAATAAGTGATGGCCATCTTACATGCAATAGACACTTGGAGCCCATACTTGCTTGGACATTGTTTCCATATAAGAACTTTCCACCATAGTTTGAAGTATTTCTTAGAGCAACACTTATCCTCACCACAACAAAATAAATAACTTACCAAAATGTTGGTTTATGGCTATGAGATAGTCTATAAGAAAGGTCATGATAATGTGGTGGCATATACTTTATCTCAAAAATATAAGAAGGACGACACCCTTTTATCCCTATATTTTTCCATCCCATCTTGGATTGAGGATACTGTCGTGAATGGTTTTCCCATCCATCTTGTTCCCAACAAATCTAAAGGTTACAAGGGGATCCTAAACCTCCAAAAAGTTACACTTGGTAGGCTGATATTATTTAATATAAAGATCATGTGGTTCTCTCTCCTAACTCCACTCTCAAACTACACATTCTAGTGGAGCTACACTCTTCTCCCATTGTAGGACATTTAGGATTTCAAAAGACTTATGCTCATGCCCACCAATCTTTTTTCTAGAAGGGATGAAACAATACATTCTTACATTTGTAGAAGAATGTGATGTCTCCTAGTGCAACAAAGGGGAAATAAATTAAGACATTGAGAACCTCACAACCATTGCCACTACCTTCTTCCATATGGAGAATCTCTCAATAGAATTCATTATCGGTCTCCCTAAATTAGACAACAAATTGGCCATCATGGTGGTAGTTGATTGAATCTCCAAATATGCCCATTGTGCCTTATTGCACTCATTCACTCCAACTCTGGTGGCTGAGGTCTTCATGGATCAAATTTTCAAATTGTGTGGCATGCCTACCTCTATTGTGTCCAATCAAGATACTGCATTCACCAACAATTTCTGGCAGGATATTTTCATGCTACACAACACACAACTCCAAATGAGTCCAACTTATTACCCCTATACAAATGGTCAAACTAAAGTGGTAAACAAATGTTTGGAAACTTACCCACAGTGCTTTTCTTTCGACAGACAAAATCAATGGGTGCAGTTGTTACATTTATCAAGAATCAACCAAGATGACATCGTATGAAGTGGTGTATGGCCAACTCCCACCTTCACCAACTTCTTATCTTCTAGGATCTTCTAAAGCCCAAGCATTGGATAAGCTACTTCAGAACCAAGATGCCACTCTCACTCTTTTGAAATATAATCTCAACCAAGCACAAAACTAGATGAAGAAATAGGCTGACCAACTTCAATCATAAATATATTTTCAAGTGGGTGACCAAGTGTTCCTTAGACTCCAACCTTATAAGTAGACATCTCTCAAAGAAAAGGGATTCCAAAATTTAGCTCCAAAATTTTATGGGCCTTATTAGGTGGTTCAACAAATTGGCTCCATCACCTACAAACTAGCATTTTCGCCCACTTCCACATTCCAACCCA
Source organism: Pinus taeda (assembly GCA_000404065.3). NCBI lineage: Eukaryota > Viridiplantae > Streptophyta > Pinopsida > Pinales > Pinaceae > Pinus > Pinus taeda. The sequence continues at coordinate 30,459 of APFE031056328.1, read as the reverse complement.
TCTTCCTTATCTCCTATCTCAAGAAAGTCGTGGCACAATTGTAAGGTTTAGATCATCTTGCCTGAATTGGATGAGGAAGGATCTATTTGGCTCCAACTAGAAAAGGTAGTAGATTCTAGGGAATGACATATCCATGACTGCACTACCAAGGAAGTCCTCATCCAACAGAAAGACACATTACCAGAAGATATGACATGGGAACCAACAACTATTCTTCATAAATTTCCACAACTTCAGCCTTGAGGACAAGTCTGTTTCTAAAGGGGGAGGGCATGTTAGGGTCTGAACCTAATGCCTTTATTAATGTAATAAGCCCAAGAGGCCTCTTAAGAGTCATGATTAGTTAGTATACTAAATAAAGCTTGTAAGAATTATAAGTGGTTGACCCACATTATAAAAGGGACCACACTTAGTTATAATGGACCATATTTAATAAATAAAGTGGTTAACCCGCAATATGTAAGGGACCCCGAGTAGTTAAGGTTATGGGTCTCAAGAAAATATATAATGTCAAATATAATAAGGAAAGTCTTATGTTGTGTTGTGTAATTGATCTCTTCTTTATTGGCTATTGCCCCCTTGAAGAGGCAAGTGAAAAGTATTTGCTACAAATCTTAATAAATTTTTTTCTGTTGTTCTCATCTCATTGTGTTATTCTTCTATGGTATCACTCGCACACTCACTCTTATGATATTTTTAGCAGGTAAAACATATTACAGATGAGCCCAATCTATGTTTGTGACTTAAGGAAGGGTTAGAGTTGAGGAACCGGAGAAGAGTACCTTGTGTCCAAGGTGATTGCACTTTATTTTATACACATTTATATAGATTGCTAGATTATTTCCCCCTCTTACATGATGCTATATATGAGATCATGATATGTGTTCATATGTTATGACTTGATTCTTTAATGTGCACTTATTTTCCTTCCATTAAGGGGAAACGATAGTCATATTTTATATATAATTGTGTAAAGGTGATATGTTCCAATTGCTAGAGTGAGATCTCTAGATGAAGAGTAGGATTTCTAGCCACTGAATTGAGTCCATAGTTTACATTATCATTTGAGGGCATAGGTGCACATTACATTCCTTCCATTATTTATATGTCTATATGAAAGGTTGTGTACATAAATATCTAGGGGAGACTTGTTCAAATTTCTATCTATAATATGGTAAATCTTAAAGAGGGATCTACATGACAATAATCCCTTTGCTCTAGTGTAAAAATTGTGCAAATACATGTACATTATTGATATAGTTTTAGTATAATGTATAAATACAAAAGGAAAGATGAAATTTATGTTCATGTTTAAAGGACCATGTTTTCTATTCTCTATATGTAGAAGGTCAATTTGGAGGTATAATGATAATTTGGAATCAGGGTATTCATCCCTTAACTACATCCATTTTGAATGCATGAATTTTGTTGGAATGTGGATGAAAAGAGTTGGGAAAAGTTTTTAATATTAAAAGCTTGTATGGCCCTTATATGAAAGCCATTTGGGATATCATGTTAAGTCATTAATGTTTATAAGGGGATAATGTTATGATTAGTGGGGGACTTTAATTTGACCATGAAATTGATTGATGTGTAGGGCTAACTGTTGGATAAAACTCCCTTGTTAATTATTTTCCCATATTTTTGAGTATTTGAAGTTGATTGATATGAAGCTCATCTAATTGAATCCTAATTGGAAGAGATTAGGAAGAGGGAGGGAGGGCATTTAAAAAATTTTAGACAAGTTTTCAATGGAAAAAATGAATACTGTAGTATTGGAAAAAATGAATACTGTAGTATTGGAAAAAATGAAATGCTAAGTGGGGACAAGGGGATCTTCTAACCATTTTCCTATTTCTATTTGAATTTATTATGAATCATAGAAACATGCCCCCCTCTTTAATTTCAATCACTCATGTCTTAAGGAGGAAGAATTCAAAGAGAGAGTGATAAAAAGCTGGAAGCAACTCGATGTAAATGTTGGAGCAACAATGTTCCAATTCGCTTAAAATCTGGAAAAGGTAAAGAAACTAGTAGTAGAGTGGGCCTAGAGAAAACAAAGAAATACAAAAGGAGCTAAAATAAGTTGAAGAGGAAATTATAAATTTGTTTGAGAACATTGCAAAAATAATTTGATCAAATGAAGAGTTTCAAATCTTAAAGTAAATGGAAGGAAAGAAGAAAAAAATGTTGGAAGAGGAAGAAATAGGGTGGATACTTAAGAGCAAGGTTATCTGGTTGGAAGAAGGTAATGAAACAACATTTTTATCCAACACTATCCAAACTCTAGTAAAATGTTAATACTATTTGGGAAATAAATAATTTGAATGGTTTAAAGGATATATCATTTCTAGAAATTGTAGGAGAAGGGAGATTATATTTTATTTCTTAATTTAAGGAGCTAAAAAGGGATAATATAAGAAAAGTGATGAAGGTAGTGACATTTTTCCCTATACTTATTAATGAGAAAATGATTATGAAGTTGGGAGTTGAATTATTTAAGGCAAAGTTGAAATTTGTTTTGAAGTCTCTTAAAAATGTTGAAGGCCTAAGTGTTAGCATGTGGATGGTAGAATTTCATGTAGCCTTCTATAGAATGTTGGAAGAATATATGTTAGGGATAGTGGAATAATATATATCTTTAGGAAATATCCTAGGACCATTAAATGCTACATTTATAACATTTATTTCTAAAAGGAGTGATCCATGATCACTTAATGAATATAGGCCAACATCTTTGTGCAATTTAGTCTATAAGTTTATTCAAAAACTTTGGCTAATATGTTGAAGAGAATTTTTCTTGGGGTCATTTCAAAATAGTAATTTTATTTCATTTTAATGGGAAAATTCATGATGTGATAGGATTAGCTCAAGAGGATATGTAAACTATGAAGGTGGAGAAAATTGTAACAATAATAGTGAAAATAGAATTGACATAGGCATATGATAAGGTTAACTAGTTTCCCAGGGGAGTAGAGAAAATGGTGACAAGGTATTCTATTAGGGAATTTTGTGGTGTTAAGGTCACCGATTCAAAAGTCCATGGGAAAAAATCCATCCATGCTAAGGGTTGGTGTGGCCCAGGTTGGCCATGATCATGGGTGATTTTGATGGCTTAAATGACCCTGGGTCATGGCTACTCAAGCCATATGTTAGGTGTTCTAGTCAAGTTAGGACTCACAATACCTAGCAAACAAAAAACAAAGATAAGATTAAATAGTTGTATGCAAGGTTGTTACTAAGTCAAATAGGGATTAACATTCAAAATATGAATTGGATCATGGGATTCCTTACTTCAATGGTTACCCTCAATTTTCTTTATGCTTGAGAGGAATTAGGCAAGGGTGTCCATTGCCTCCCTTTCTTTTTCTATTGGTGGCAAAGGGGTTTTGAAGTTTTATTTATTTACTAATTTTTTCTTTTTGTGACTAGTGGAATTGGCAAATGGGATAATCTCGTACTTGTGTGACATGGGGTCAATTCCATATACTACCACTATAATCACTAAGTGCATCATGCCTACCCCTAACATGGACATAGGTAAATTAAGGATTGAACCAAGGAAATCATAATCTTAACAGAACATGCTTTTCCAAGTGATCTACACCTCATGAGCTGAGTACCTTGATTATTGATACAAAAAGAGAAGAAACCGTTGGGCTCTTAATTTGTCATTATTATTACCACTTCTTAACATTCATTTCATCTATTTCCACTATTCTTTTATCACATTATTTACCATAATCTATTATATAATTCCATTTCATAATCATTTATGCTATTGTGGATAGATAATATTTGATCTCATTTATTTTTAATAATTAATTATTATTATGCATGATTTTGGTTATTCATTTGTTATAACCTCACTCATGATTTTATCCTCCAAGATCTCTTCCAGATTGCAAATTTGGTCTTCAACAGATAATTAGATATTCTAACTTAGGAATTTGCTGGCATAAGAAGTGACAATTTTGCGTTGGATGTTTTGGGCAAATGAAAGCAAATATGGAAAATTTGAGAAATGGATTTTGTTCAGAATAGAGCAAATTAGTTTCCCTATGAGCAGTTTTTAGAAATTTGGTTTGTATTGGGAGAAAAGCAAGGTTCTTTGAAGGATATATTTGTAGATTTGTTGTTACGACCATTTTCCAGAATTGCCCAGTTGTAATAACCAAATTCGACTTGTTCCAGCTGAATCATGATGGAAAGATCTCTCAGATCTCATATTGAATATTGAGATCAATTGTTGTAAGTTTCCTTTGGATGTTTGTATATTTAAAAGACACAATTCAAAGAGGAAGGGGAGCTAGCTGATGTAAGAATTGAGCCTTGTAACATTGGAACTCTTGTTAATGAAATTTCCAGCCTTTTGATATTTTTCTCAATATGTGATTTAAGCACAGCCTTGACTAGGGAGTAGGGCCTTGTTAGCTCTGTTATGCAATGCTGATTTTCAAGATCAGAAACAAGCTTGGTCCGCTTTGTTGTGCTCAAAAGGATTCCACATTTGGTAACTCTTCCCTTCTTCCTACTACTCCATTTTCTCTCCACCACCTCCATTCTTCTATTTTCCCTTCTAAACTCAACAAAATGGCCCCTTTGGCATATCCCCAAGTGCCAAAAGCCCAAATCCTCCATAATACCATCCCATATGTCTTCGTGCTTTCATTAACTCATCGCGCTTCACCCATATCGTTGATCTTCCTTGCCGAATCTAATGGCTCCCATCACACTTGATAAAGCAACTTGCTTGACCTTTCCCAACCATTTGATCACCTCCGAAAATATCCAATGGAATTCGCTCTCCCCGTGCTTGTAACCTGATCGAACGTTAGCGTGCGATGAGAGCGATTTTTCTCTCTCATCTGCCGCTACGTGTCGGTCGCTGAGTGGGATCTCACGCCCCCACCCTTTTACCGCTCTATGCTCGAAGGCGGTGCGATCAATACCATTTACCGCTTGACCTATCCATCCCACTTGATAACTACTGCGCAGCTTCATTGCTCGATCACCATTCGATCTATCCACCGTAGATCCAATAGCCCAAATTCAACCCGCTCCCACCTCGGTCGATATCATCCGCTGAGCCTTCTCTGTCATCCATTTCTTAGATCCGACGGCCAACCTTCCCCCTCATCCAACTCATCCACTCACCCATGTAGTCCACGTCCTTTGAGCACTCCGTTTTCCTGAAGGAGGAAGGTGAACAACTTGTCAAGTACTAATCATAGTTGCCCTAACAACCATCTTTAACAAACATCATGGCCAAGGGTGAAAAGGATAGAGCATGACCTTGTAGCTTCATTTATCAGTTATGGAAATTTACTAGTACGAGCACTCCAACCACTCAAGAGGAAAGTGCAACACCTGAATAAATCAGTTTCATCCACTACAACAAGAAAACACAGTCATAGACTCCATCAGGCAGTTAAATGCGGTTGGTGGTCAATTATGACCCCCATACCTAATCGGCCCAAGTGCCCTTGTAATGTGAATCTATAAATACCCAGAAACAAGATGTAATTAGGGTTGGTGGTTTCTATTTTGATGTAAGGTTCAACTTCTGGAGATTGTAGATGTTTTGTCACTTGTAGCGTTTCGTCTTTATTTTCAGCTAATACAAGCTTCTTTTGCTGTTAACTACTCACTTTCCATCTTTCTCTGTTCTAAGTTGTGCCTGATATGCTGTATTCTTGATCTTTGAAGTTTAGCACTAGAGAGTTGTCATCCTATCTATGTGTTAGATTGTTGAATGTATCATTGAATAGGTTACTCAGGTTTCTCTCTACCTAGTGCAAGAGCGTTGTCATCCTGTCTGTGCATTAGTAGAATAGATTTACAGACTTCTTCACTGGTTGCAGCTGGCCATCACATGGTCTTGGAATCTTGTGCATCTGCTGGTGTGGTCAGTATTCTCCATATTCATCAATGTCTAAACTATGAGCATTTGGTAGTCTAAAGCTTTGTAGTTTGGGGGTGTTCATGCATGTATGAAGTGAAACAAAGTAGAAGTGATTATCTGGCTGGGACAAGCACCATTCCTTCCATTCATCCATTGCAACAATAAGTTAACTTTATATGTTAACAGGCATCTTCGAGCTACAACCTAGGAGAGTTTCTTGGAATCCTAACAGGCCCACTCTTCTGATCAGGTGCTATGCATGTGTCCTTTTTATGTATAATTTTTTACTTTTTGTATTTTCTTTATTGTTGTTATAGATTTCCATAGATTGTTGTGAATTATTTTCTTTCTGTAATTTAATTTCCATTATTGTTACAATGATGCTTTAATTTCTTAGTCACGAACCCTTGGTTAATGTAAGATTGTAACCTTACTCTTGCATATACCTTGCGTGTTACCTTGAAAAGTGTACGCACCCGGACTGACATATTAATGTGGTAAAGGGTTGAATCACAACATTCACACTTGGACACCAACAGAGACCATAAAATTAATTAAGAAAAAATACTCGATCAGCCTTAATTATTAATGAATCCCATCAGTAGGTACATTTTGAAGATTAATATCCCATCCTCCAACCTTAAAATTATCCTTCTCTTGCACTAATTCACATTTTTTGTTATATTATGCTTAGTAGAGGAGTAAAAGGTGTCTGCCATAATATGTGGCATAATGTGGTTTAATTACAGGAAAATGAAGCATTTTTTAGGCTATTACTATGTAGGAGATTAATGGAGACAACTAGGAGAAACTCTAGGGGGTTTGTACACCTCCTTAACTCCCTAAACTTGGCTTGGGATCACCATATCCTCTCTCACTAGTTCGAGTTCATTGGCAGCCCAATGACTCCTAGTCCAAGTGAAGACCAAGGAGGACAAGATCCACCATTTCAGAGGTTAAGGAGGGAACCATTCCTATTTTCAAGGGAGTTGCTTCAGCTGCCCTTTTGTATCAATAAACTAGAGGAAGAGCTCATTAGGATTGAATTTTTTGTTCAGCTAGGTGTAGCTATTGAGATCCAAGCATTGACATTGTTATTTTCAACTTTTATGTGATGTATTAGACCTGCACTTTTTGATAATGAGAAGTTGGATTTTAAGCTGCATTTGAGTTAGTTTCAGAGGGCTGATACCCTTGGGTTGGGCCCAAACCCAAGGCTTTGTTCCCTCTTCTTGTACTTATGTTTCTTCTTGATTCCAAGAAGTTCATAGTATCTTGCATTTCAACAGAAGTTAACCTCTAAAATCTTGTGGTTGCAGCCTCTACATTACCTCTCTTGTGGGAGAATGAGTGGAAGGTCTCACAACCACAACCCAACAAGATCATGTTTATGATTTATTGGAAATAGATTAGTGTTGGTTATCTTATTTTACATTTTCTTTCTATATTTTAGAAGTTAGTTAAGTGATTAGATAAATGGTTTGCATGAGTTATATGTTATTTAAATTCAACTAATCTTTTCCATCATAAGTTATTTGATTTTTTAAATGATAAATTGATGCATGCATGTGATTGATTGTAGGTCTGATTGATCTACAAGGAAGGGAACATTCATCACTTCCATATTGAGTTCTTTCACCTTCTCCTTCCACCAAACTTTGTCCCCAAAACCCTTTTTTATAAGCTATTATGTCTAGGCCACCATGAGCACTCATCCTAGTGTAAGACAGGCCTCCAAGAAGTCCTAAACTTGGCTAGGGGCTTAAACTAACCTCCTTTCATTTTATTCAACTACTATTCACCTCTCCATACCCTCAAGCCAACATTTTCACCTTCAAAAACTACTCGGATGCCCTCCTGTAACATTATAGGCATGCAAGGCTCACCACTTATCTTCTCTTCACAAATGATGTAATGTTGTTTAGTGTAGGTGAAATTCAAGAGTTGAAAAAATTTAAAGAAATATTGAACCTTTATTACAAGGCAACAAGTATGGAAAAAAATATTCAAAAAATGTCTCCTCTTCAATGAGCTAGAAGGAGATCTAAAAATTTAAAATTTTCATTTTTTTTCCCTATAATCCAATCTATTTGACAAAGTTATAAAGTATTTAAGATTCATTTAATGCCAAATAATTATAAATCTTTAAAATGCCATTTTTTTATATAAGTAACTTGAGTATAGAGTGTTGAATTAGTGTTTTAGATGGTTGTCTCATGGAGGTAGGGTAATTTTGGATAGATTAGATCTAGAAAGTATCCTCATTTATTGGTTGTCCTTGGTTTTTGTCCCTAAAATGATGATGGACAAGAATAGAAGAATATGCATTAATTTTAATGGAATGGATAACATATTATTATATAATTCTGTTTCATAATCATTTATGCTCTTGTGGATAGATAATATTTGATCTCATTTATTTTTAATAATTAATGATTATTATGCATGATTTTGGTTTATTCATTAGTTATAACCTCACTCATGATTTTAGCCTCCAAGATCTCTTCTAGATTGCAGATTTGGTCTTCAACAGATAATTAGATATTCCAGCTTAGGAATTCACTGGCATAAGTAGTGACAATTTTGCGTTGGATGTTTTGGGAAAATAAAAGCGAATCTGGAAAATCTGAGACATGGCTTTTGTTTAGAACAGACCAAGTCAGTTTCTTAATGAGATTTTTTTATAAATTTGGTTTGTATTGGGAGAAAATCAAGGTTCTTCGAAGGATATATTTGCAGATTTGTTGTTACAACCATTTTCCAGAATTGCCCAGTTGTAATAACCAAATTCGACTTGTTCTAGCTGAATCATGATGGAAATATCTCTCAGATCTCATCTTGAATATTGAGATTAGTTTGTTGTAAGTTTCCTTTGGATGTTTGTATATTTAAAAGACACAATTCATAGAGAAAGGGGAGCTAGTTGATGTAAGAATTGAGCCTTGTAACAGTAAAACTCTTGTTAATGAAATTTCCAACCTTCTGATATTTTTATCAATATCTGAGTTAAGAAAAACCCTAACCAGGGATTTGGGACCACTCTTTTGATCAGGTGCTATGCATGTGTCCTTTTTATGTATATTTTTTTACTTGTTGTGTTTTCTTTATTTCTGTTACAGATTTCCATAGATTGTTGTGAATGCTTTTCTTTCTGCAATTTAATTTCTGTTACTGTTACATCGATGATTTAATTTCTTAGTCATGAACCCTTGGTCAATGTAAGATTGTGACCTTGCTCCTGCATATACCTTGCGTGTTACCTTGAAAAGTGTATGCACCCAGATTTACATATTAATGTGGTAAATGGTTGAATCACAACATTCACACTTGGACACCAACATTTTGGTGCTATTGCTGGGGAAGGCTAACATGGTGCAAGACACGATCTGTATTGACCAGAGGGTTAATCTCTCATACTGGGGAGGGAATCATCCTTTGACACCCTACTCTAGGTCTTGAGTGTAGTTATTTTTCTTGCATTTTTGTTTGTTTTTCTGTTATAGGATCCACTCTCTCTTCCTGGGGAGGGAAAGAGTTCTCTCACCCTGCTCCAGGTCCTAAGCTTAGAATTTTCCCTGCATTTTTGTTTGTTTTGATTTTGGAAAAAACTAATCTCTCTTCTTGGGAAGGGAAAGGTCCTTTGACGCCTTGCTCCAGGTCCCAAGATTTATATTTCCATGTGTGCATTCTTTTCTTGTTTGGTTTCTTGTCTTGGGGAGGGAAGGGTCCTTTGACACCCTACTCTAGGCCCTGAACCCTAGGCTTCTTTTTCTTTATTTGTTTTCCTTTCTGCTTGATCTCTTGTCCTGGGGAGGGAATGGTCTTTTGACACCCTACACTAGGTCTTGAGCTTTAGATTTCCTTTCAAATCGGTTTTTTGAATGACTAGGAAGAAAAAGGTAGAAATTTGAAGAAATATCATTTCACTCAAGTGGTGATGTAAGCACCATCCATTCCACTAGCAAATTGACAGGAATATCTAAAGGAGGAACCTCAAAGTAGCATATGAAGAACATCTTCTATTATGGTAAGAAATGGCTCAAATTGTTACTTTTGAATTCCCTATTAGAGATCTAGGAGGAGTGACACAAATGCACATGATTCCTCCATCTTCTCTACCAAATTTTCATGGTTTGGATAATGAGGACCTAGATACATTCTTATTTGAGTTTGAAGTACTTTTTAGAGGATATGATTATTGTATTGATGAACAAAGGTTGAAAATGTTTCCTCTTACTCTAAAAGGAGCAGCTCTTCGATGGTTCATGAGCCTTGGTGGGAACAACATCAAAACATGGGAGGACATGAAGAATGTATTCTTGAAGAAGTACCAAGGCTATTGCAAGGTCAATGAAGATATTTTCAGTATGATACAAGGGGAAGATGAAAGCTTGGAGGACTATTTGGAGTGATTTAAATACAACCTTCAAAAACCAAAGCATAAGCACTTGGAAAAAGAGATCTTAATACACTTATTCTTAAAGGAATCAAAGATGAAATTTTAAAAATCTTGAATCTGATAGGAAAATGTGATGTTTTTCAGCTATCCTATGATGATGTTTGTGATTTATGCATAAGTTGTTCAAGAGGAATATCCAAGGTTGGTAAGAATTCTAGAGAATTTTCTTCTTTCCTTTCCAAATATGCTATAAGAACAGGAGATATAAGAGATGAAATCAGTGATTTATTTGAACATTTAAAAGTTGATTTTATTAGCTCTCTAAATTTACAATTGCATGTTTTGTAGGTTAAGAAAAATCAAGCATAATTTGAAGAAGTGATTTTTCCTCCATGCCAAAAGGAGCATCCCATGGATAGTTTCTCTTTCTTACCTGGGATGAAAACAACATTTCCAAGAGATGAAGAAGCCACAACAAGTTCACAACCATGGAAACCTTGGCCTACATGTTGGATCCCTATAATACTAGTGATTACCCCATTACTATTGTAGTTGTATCCCTTATTAATATTGTTGTGCCCCTATATTGTCCCCATATTGTTATTACTGTGCCTCATAGATCCCTCTATTGTTATTTTGTGGCTTATATATTAATTGTTAGGTCGGCTGGGTTATATTATGACTCCTTAGACTCCTATATATAGAAAGGAGGTTTTTTCATTTGAATCATCCAAGAATTGTTCATTTATGTAATGTAAAGGAGGCTGCCCCCTTGAAGACGCTGAATTCTAAGGCATTGATCTATCTTTCCTATATTCTTCTTGAGCTGGTTTCATAACATTTGGTATCAGAGCTTTGGATTCTAGGGTTTCACTGCTCTAAATAGGTCATCGTGGCATTTTCGCTATAACTTTTTTTTGCGATGTTTCATAAGCTTAAAAAAAAAATTTGAGAAGAAATCGCGTTGAACCTCGGGTCCAAATTTCAAAGCTTTTCGCGCTATTGCGGAGATATGATCTGAGGAAGTTGGTCTTTTTGGAGACTCTTGAATTACATTCCAAACAGGTGACCTGGAGAAAATCGTCATAACATTCTCTCTAAGCATCAGACTGAAATTTCGTAAGAAGGTATAGAAATAGGACAGACTTTAGTTTCTTATATATATTTTTCAGAGCCAAAGGTTGAAACAGTGACTCATAGCACGTCGTACAAGTTCGCTCTACTGAACTAGTAAATAATCAGGTCACTGTGGGAGATTTCACATAACTCTTCCTTGGAGAATTCAATTTGGATAAGACTGGTGGCATTGGAAAGAGGACATAGAGGGCTACTGCAGGTCACAATTTCAGAATTGGATGATCCGAAAGTACAAAGATACATTAGAGGCAATATCGAGCTCCTACAAAGTGAAAAAAGGTGTGTAGATTTTTTAAATTTTTTTCTTAAGCTTGGTTTGAAAATTTATATTGAAGGAATTCAAAGGGCATAGTAGAGCATTATTATTGATAACTAATGCCCCGAGGAAAGAAAATGCAAACACCTAGTAAGCAACCTAGAAGCTCTAACATGACTCATGAAGAAGAGTGGTGGGCTCCAGTATTGCAGCAATAATGCTGCAACTCCTGGGACTCCCTTCTTTACTTTTATCAACCCGGTAGTTCGTAACAAACTTGGAAGGGACTGTGCTGTATGCACAAGTACTAGCTCTTGCTGCGGCTGTCACTTGGTCAGCTGGGACGAGTCCGCTAGGAGCTTAAGCCAACTTCTATGAGCTCTTATAAGAAGCTTTTTTAACTGATGGATGAAAGCTAACTCAAAGAAGGCTAATCTACTTGCAGAAAGAAACTGAAAAGCTGAAAGGAAATGCAAACCCTAGAAAACCCTAATTTTACTAGCTAGCCCTATTGATGCAAGAAAGAGGATGCAAGTTACTGAGAAAGGTGCCATTAAATTCTAGGAAGGTATAATACATGTGTCTAAGCTACTTCTATCTGAAGAAAACATCTTTTTTGTATTTTTGAATAAGTTGTCAGAATTATCATGCATGTGCTTTAACTGTTGTTTGACTGTGCAGAGGTGGATTGGCGAAAGGAAATGCTTGCAGGAGGTTGGGAATGTTAGAAGAGGGCTTAAGGGGTCCCTAACACCCTTCCAAAGAGTTTCACATAGTTTGGCTATCAAGAAACCACTTTCATGAGCTTCTACAAGAAGTCTGCAGGGGTTCTACAGGATGTTTTGGAATTTCTACAGGAATTTCTATAGGATGTTCAGAAAGGGGATTTTGGAGGATTGATGGAGGAAGAAAGGTGAAGAAGTGGGTATGGAGGTTAGAGAAGGGTGTGAGGAGGTCTAGGACTTGGTGGATGGAGGTGAAGAGTGGTGAGGATGGTTGGATTTGTTCAAGGAGGAGTGAAGAAATGTTACACAAAAATATGGGAATTAGGGCAAAGCAAACGAATGTGGCAAACGTAAGGTAAGAGTCTGAGTTAGATGTAGGAGCCGGTGGGATTGATGGAGTATGCATAGATGTAGAGGTATTATAGGTGCTCTGCAAGTTATTTTTCAAACTGAACAAACAAAGACTCGGAAAATAAAAGACCTAGTTACTTTAACCTAATCTGACCTAGACAACAACAAAGAAAATGAATAGAAGTTTACTTGCAATGAAATCACATGAAATAACCATGAAAATAAGCAATCATGAACCTAAGCATGTAACCACAACTGGTATCAACTTCTGCAAATAAGAATCTAACACTAATAGTTGCATGATGGAGCAAAGATAGTGTTTTTGGTGGCAGCAAGGTCACCTTGGTCCCAACTCATGGTCCCACTGAGGGAGAGGTGAGATCAGAGGTGCTTGATGGCCTTTTTCTAAATATATTCTTCGTTAATAACCTATAAAATCAATCTAAACATGAAAATCCTTTTTAATCATAAAAAATGACCTAGGTAACCAAGCAAGATTCTAATCTACTTAACAGAAATTATTTTGCAAAGATACTAAAAACAAATAATAGTACACAAAGGAAGCCTTGGCACTTGAGTTGGGCCCAACCCTAAGAGCTACAGGCTCCTAAGAAAAAATCAAAATTGGTGCCAAATAAATCTTCTTTCCATTACCCAAAAATAACCATGTCACAAAGAAAGTTGTACAGTAGCAGCTACAAAATGAGCTGAGAAAATCACAGCACTATAGTGCAAAATACAACAGTTCAAAAAGTAAACTACGAAGGCTGGAAGCCTTCCTATTTATGCACTACGTGGGTCTCCAAAAACCCTCCTTAACTCAAGGGGCCCGACTACTCAAACTGCCAGTGATCAGCCACTTTTCACAAGACTGCTCGACTGCCCTTGGGAATCCTTTTTGGTGGCCTGCTAAACTCTGAGCTGAGGGTGGAGATTTCGAGGAAGGGCCTTTTAATGCAAGAGACAACCTTCCTACGAATCCTCACCCTTTTTGCTTCATGCTTGGATGTCATCTGGCTCATAATTGCTTGGCCTTGTTCCAAAATTTGTCCAAAAATATGCATTAACAACGTGTTAGCCTTCTTGGTCAAGTGACTATCCTCATTCGTTCAACTAACATAAATATACTCAAAAAAATGCATAAACTATGAAAAATGGTGGATTGATGAAGAAAATTTAGGCAAAATGAGCCGAATAAGTTACCCAATTCCGGCGCTCATCATCACCCCCCTGCTAAATAGGTTGCTCATCCTCTGAGCAACTAATCCAGCTCATCATCCTTGATTTCCTTGACTGCCTCCCTCACATCTCAGGTCTTCGAGGTGATATCTTCTTCACGGTCATGAAATCTTGCTTTTCTTTCCACTTCTTCCCACTGCCTGTGTTCCTCCTCTTCTTTGACTCCCTCTAGCAGCCCCAAAAGCAAGGGAGGACCGAACTTGAGGCCAATCCAGTTGGCCTGAAGATTCTGCATGGACTGTTTGTAGAGGGGTACTCTTGCCAAGGCCTCCCTCATCCTTGTTGGGGAGTGGCATTCTCTAATTTTTAGGCTGTGGGATAGTGTATTCCACCTCCGGGTGAAAGCATGGACACTATAATCCCCAAACAGTCTCTTCATGTCCTCAAAATGGGATATGGCTTGAGCTTGTCGGTCAATGTAATCTAGTAGGGCGTCAGAGTCATTGGCTAAGTGTTGGTGGCCATATATTAATGCTGAGGGATCCTCCGACTCTGCTCTGATCATTAGTGGTTCCTTTAATTCCCTGTCCATAACATTTTAGACCTCTGATGCTCTCTTTTCTTCATGATTTAGCCAAGAGGCCATGGCCATAAGTTGCACATCTCCTACCACAGCATTGGGATCCCACAAATTCATGTTGGGAAGGGCCAAGTTGTGTAGGTAGAACTCTGATAATTTTGCCTTGTCATCTGATGAGCTACTGTCACAAAAAGGCATGAATTGATGGTAGTTTTGAAATGGAGTGATGCCCCTTTGGGCCAAGGTGTTAATCTAGAATTGCAACCATTGATCCTTAAGGTATAAGGCATATGATTTGGCAGGTTGCCTACACTGCATTGCCTCCACTTCCCAGCTGGCCATGCAGCCCAGTTGGGCCTCCTTCCCTTGTAGCTGTTGCCTTAGAGACTGTATCTCCTATGCTGCTTGCAATTCCTTCTCATGTAGCTGTCTAGTTAGTGCCTCAATTTTAGCCTGCAACCCATCTCTTCTTTGCTGTTCATTAGGGGTTTCTTTGTCTATTGTGGGCTCCTCCTGTTGCCGCTGTTCTCCCAAGGTGTGGGGCCTGTCTTCCTTATGGTGTCCCTGTAACTGTAGCTGTTGTTTAAGCAACTCATTTTCTTCCTATAGCTTGGCCTGCTAGCTGCTTTCCACATGCCTTACCATACCCAATTCCTTTCTTTCCTCTTTGAGTTGTTCTTCCAAGGGACCTATGTCCGCCACACCCTTGGACTTGGCAATTTTCATCCAAGTGTGGGTCCTCACTCTCTCTTCTTCTAGTGCAAAGAAAAGTGGCATTGCGAATTTCTGGGGAATTATCTTTCTGGCCTCTAACATGTTATAATGGGAGCCCAAGATGGGTAGGGGGCTTGGTTCCTCAATGTTATCAGTCTTTTCTTCCTCCTGTGATGATTTAGCTGCCTTTTCTTTCAATTCCTCAGTCTCCTTTAGTCTAGCCAGCATTTCCTGTAGAACTGTCTCAACATCCTATAGAGAGGTCTTTGTGTCCATCATTTTAATCCTTTCTCTCCATGTGGATGTTTTTAGGCTTCCCCATTCATAGGCGATGGATGCCTTTGGAGGAGACCTTTCCTTTTGTTTAGATGTGGTGTCCTCAATCGTAATTGGCTCTTTTGAATGTGGCTGGGGTCTTCCAGGTTTTATTCGCGTGCCCCTTCTTGCCTTAAAATACATGGAAGGCTCCATTTTTCACTTCCCTTTCTGTTTTTGAGATGTGCTTAAGGAAACCATCCCAGCTGCTGCCTCCCTAGACACAATATCAAGTGATTTCTCCTTTTGCTGCTCTGTTTCCATGCTTCCTGTAGAAAGTCCTGTGTTGACTATTTTCATGCTTCTTGTAGAAACTATTTTCATGCTTCCTGTAGAAATTGTTTCAACTATTTCGGTCTGCTTGGTTGGATGTGTCTTTCCTTTTAATTTTTGTGTGGTTTCCTTGGTTGTGCCCTCCTTTGTTTGGACTTTTTCAGTCCTCTCTGCTCTACTCTGCAATCATTTTTCCTTGGGTGTTTGTTTCATTATTCCTTCCACAGTTTTAGGCTCAGAAATTTGGCCTTTTCCTCGTTTCTCTTTTTGTTCTTTCTATGGTGGTTTGTCCTGTGTTTCTTTACCACTAGCTTTCTCTCCTGCCTCAGTGTGTTCCCTTTCTTCACTACTGGATGAGGTGAGTTCCTCGGCTATAATTCGAATATCGTCATCTCTGGACATGTTGCGGAAAATTTCCCAAGAGAGGGGGACAGTGTAGGTGTGGAGGGAATCTTATATTAAAAGTTTGATAAGCCCATGATGGGCTAACCAATCCGGTGTCCCTTCCTTCAATTTTGTGCCACATTCACTTAATGATTGCATAAGAAAATAGGGGATGCTCAACTTCTTTTTTGGAGGTAAATCCAACCCATGGCTTAGTTCACTCAGCAACCGGAAATGATAGTCGTAGAAAATACTGAAGCGCCCCTCACAGGTAATGTATTTCATGATTTGGAGATTGACTTCACTCCAAAGAGGATGTAAGGTGGCTCTCCGGACCCCGTTCTTGTCTTCTGCAAAATGTTCCTCGGGTAGGAATAATTCTTTCTTGGCTTTTTGGCCCAATGTCCTCTCCTTTTTGTTCCAGGGTATCCCTAATGGCAGACCAGTAACTTGACTCAATGACTAATGAGTTCAGGGGTAAGCTTTAGGGTCAACCCTTTGAAGTTCACTGTGGCCTGTGTTTTTGATTTAGGTTGCTGGGACATTAAGAATTACTCCATTATCTCATTGTCATGACCCTGAATTTTGTCACAAAAGGTCATCCAATTGGCACGGGTGAAGAGGTTCACCACCTCAGGATGTTCACGCAATTTATTGGAATCCGAGGGTTCCTTCCTGATAAACCCCCTTGGCATGGTGAGAGTGCTCTGTTTTAATGCTCATAGCAGAAAGGGAATGTTGTTTATGGTTTCCTCCTTTGAACTTCAAGAAAGGATCTCTTGGGTGTTTAATTTTTAATTTTCACCAATTCCCTGGTTCTAATGCTTTTGCTGCCCAAAACTCGGTTGCCCATGTATAACAGGAAGAATTAGGTTTCCACAGACAGGACGCAGAGCTCAATTTTCATCCCCAACATACATACAACCATGTAAATTCAAATTCTTCATACACAGGTTAGCCCTCATAGTGCTTTATATTTTCTACAGGAATTTTTTTTTAAGAAGAACCGTGGAGGAAAAATTTGATGTAGAACTAACTGAGAAATTCCATGCAACACACAGGTAAACTGCTATTTTTGACTCACAGGCAGACTTGTATCTAACCTTTCAATTCAAGACAGTTCAATTCACCACTTTTTTGAAATATACCATGCATGGAAGAGTGTTTTCGAGCCTACCTCTCTCAGAACTCCAAATTTGACGAAGAAAAGTTCAGGCTTCTTTGATCCGGAAGGCTATGCCGTACTTCCTGTAGAACTTCTTCCTGCAGAACTCTTGCCAGCTTTTGTAGGATGTCACTGTGCCTCTAAACGGGCATGGTACGCGAGAGAATTTTGAAACAGGCTGAAAAGCTCGGTGGAGGATGATGGGTTAACAGGTTATGGAAGCAGAGGATGCATACTTCGGCCAAGGATGTTGCAAGTGGAAATGAACAGCAGGTGGTGTGAGTCTTCAGCCGAGCATTTTTGAGCTATGGCACAATTCTTGGCGAGGGGGTGAGGTGGCCGGACCGAACTGTTATCCAACGTCACGGCCATCATTTCTCTGCGTGTCCCTAGCCACCCTTACCTCCCCTCTGCCATTAACGCCGCCACCACTGCCAGTCCTGCCGATTTTCCCCGACTGGAAACTCCACACGTGTCAGTTGCGCGGCTTGTTGGTGCTTTTAAACATAATTGAGCTTGTTCGGATCCCACGAAGCCATGCAACTGGATAAGGGTGGCTAGTTTGTCTGGCCCCTGATCCTTGTTCAATCCGAACCATTTTCACAGACATGCAGTTTTTGAAATATAGTTTATGCAATTGATGAATGAGTTTAGACACTTACCTGCGTGGCCATGGACACGTTATGCAGACTTTGGGTCTTGGAGCCACTGCTTCACTTGCTGCTGCCTCGTGCACGGGTGCTAGAACCCATTCTTTCATTTTCTGATGTGGTATGCATAGGTTTTGGAACCCGATCCTTTAGTTGTAAACACTGCATGCACAGGTTCGATTGGGTTCTGGTCTCTGAGGATGTTTTCACGTCCAAAAGGAGCCTTCTTCATGTCCCTTGTGTTTATTTCAACTGTCCCTACCTCCAGAGTATGTGCTCCAGAGGGATCAACTACTACAGGATTCCTATAGGATGTCTTATAGCTACTTCTCCTCCTGGGATGCAGGCTTAAATGAGCAGGGCCATATTGCGAACGAGGACCGGATGCGTTGATGAAGAGTCTAGATGGATCTTGGACATGTAGAGTGTGTGAGATTTTGTTGCTTGACTTGTCACTTCAAAAAAAAATTCTTGCTGTCAATCTGAGGTAAACAGGGTTTCTTGTATGATTGTGCAGGAACACATAACCAGCTGGGTGACAGAGGTGTAAAGAGATGGAACAGGGTGCCATATGGTGATGGGTGGAATAGAGGGGTGACTACATGCCTAACCAATAGATTCCAAGCTTCAGATTCCCTTCCAAAATCGAATTTGGCTTGCTCGAAGGTTCTACAGGATGTTTCCTATAGAAATACAAAACTTCCAGTAGAAAGCCCAGAACTTCCTGTAGAAAGCCCAGAACTTCCCATAGAAGGTGGAATCTCGACCCGAATGTGATCAAATCCTAGGAAAGGTGAGTGGCCCTGGAGGGAGTGTAGTAGGGATGTCCTATAGCCTGGTACAGATCCCTGTCCTCGTTTTACCTGACCCTCCTTACATACAATGTATTCCCTACAACCTGCAATTATTTCACAGAGATTAGGCCTATTTTTTTTTTTTTTTTGAAAACAACTAGGGTGCCTCATGGAGGTTTTCACCCTAATTGCCTGCCTTGGGCGCATCCAAGGGAGGTTTTCACCCAGGGATCTTATTCTCTTTTTCTTTTCTCCTTTCCAACCCATTGACCGCCTCATGGAGGTTTTCAATCAATGAGCCAATCTGAGGCACCTTCGAGGAGGTTTTCACCTTAGATTTTTATTTTTCTCTTATTTTCATTTTTTTTTTCTACCCTACCCTACTTGAAAAGCAAAATCATTTTCAAGTATAAGAATACTTCCAATGGAGCCATGTGCACATCAAGATTAGAGACAAAATGATGTGGAGGCTTGAAATGCATGCTTTGACAGGTATCCTGATTTCAGAGACCAAATGATTTGAATTTGAAGGGACTAAGCATAGCTGAGGAAGAGAGTATTGCTGCAACTTAGTGACTGTTTGAAACCACATCTCAATATAGCTTTTATATCCTTGGTCCTTTTTCTGATCTGGATCATTCTCCATATCTTCTTCTATAATGACCCTCACATCTTCCTCTTTTTGCTGATTTTTCTCTTGAATACATGGAGGATTTGATGGTAACCATGAGCGAGCTTTCTTGATCTCTGATTCTGATGTCTTCTCTTCATCAAGTGCAACCCATGGTTCTTTGATCTCGTCCTTTGAATCTTATTTTGTTGGATGTGGTCCTTTAATGCTTTCAATATAATCTCTTTTTTGCAATACTCTTCCTGAGCTATGGTGAATATCGTTGAGCTCAAGAGGATTTGTTTGGACATGTTGTGCCTCAGCAGTGTAATTGGCTTGAGCTACTCCAATGTGTGGGTTTGGAAATGGTGGTACGAGTAGTTGAGTGGGGGTGTATATTTGAGATGGATGCAGATGAGGTTGTGGTTGGGCAGGTGGTGGAGACAAAGGAGCGAGAGGAGAGTTGTATTGGGGCCTCCACCCCTAATGAGGTGCATTCCATTGAGGTTGTGGCTGAGCATAAGAGTGAAACGAATGAGCAACTGGAGAAGCATGGTATTGAGGAGGATATGACCAAGGAGGGGGTATGGACTAGGAAGGATGAGCAGGGGGACCCCAAGAAGGCATGGAAGTGGTTTGATAGGGGTCGTAATAGGTCTGGGATGTCCCTTGCATTCCCTACTGGTAGGGTATGGGTCCATGTGGCCTCCTTTGGTTCATATAATAGAGTGGTTCAGTGGCTCCTTTGGCTCTCTAATATGCAGCTTTAAGTCGAGGCAAGGAAGGGCACTGATTCGTAGGATGGTATTATTCACAGATGAAACACACTTCTAGGGAGTGCATTGGACATTTGTTCCTAGGATGCTTTCTAGTGCACCTGGGACAAAAGATGACCAATGCCCTCTTGGCTTCCTCTTGCTTCCTTTGGATCTGTAAGGTATCCAGTTGCATGGCAAGAAACTACCCCATATCACTCTTGAAATCTTCCATCTGATTTGCAAATTCATTTTTGGATAAGGTACTTCTCCCAACATTTATGTTTGTAGCCATTTGTTCCAGAGGAATGTTTTCTTCTTCTTCTTCCCTTGAGGTTCTTCAAATATGTCTTTCTATCCACCTAAGGATTCTTTAATCACAGCCATCGAAGAAGAGAGAAGGTTGGCTATGTGAAGCAGTGGGGGTGTTGTGCAATCATTTTTTCTAAATTATCTCTACTCCTACAAGGCATGAAAGGGAATCTTTTTGGTTGATTTTTGTTTTTTTTTTTTTCTACTTGTACCTACAAAACTAAAATAGATTGAACTACAACTAACTATCTTACTGAAATGAAAATGTAGAATTGAAATGAAAAAAGGAAAAGACTAATCTATTTTTTTGAAATGAAATTGCAGGAATGAAATGCTAGGCTACACTTACAGAATGGAAATTGTGGAATTGAAAAGCTAATATACGCTTGCAAAATTGAAATTACGGAATTGAAATGCTAATCTATGAAAGTGGGAAATATCTAATATCTACACTTGCTAAAATGAAATGAAATCAGGAAATGTCTAATCTACTTTTGCGGAAATGAAATTGTAGAATGGAAATGAAACAACAACTCTACTCTTGCTGAAATAAACTACTTAGTAGAAGGTCATAGTAGAAAATAGAAGAATAACAACAATCACCAATACTCTGACGCTTCCCTAGTAACGGTGCCAAAATGAATGGTGGGCTCCAGTATTGCAGCAATAATGCTGCAACTCCTGGGACTCCCTTCTTTACTTTTATCAACCTGGTAGTTCGTAACAAACTTGGAAGCGACGATGCTGTATGCAGAAGTACTAGCTCTTGCTGTGACTGTCACTTGGTCAGCTGGCACAAGTCCACTAGGAACTTAATCCAACTTCTATGAGCTCTTATAAGAAGCTTTTTTAACTGATGGGCAAAAACTAACTCAAAAAAGGCTAATCTACTTACAGAAAGAAACTGAAACGCTGAAAGGAAATGCAAACCCTAGCAAAACCTAATTTTACCAGCTAGCCCTACTGATGCAAGAAAGAGGATGCAAGTTACTGAGAAAGGTGCCATTAACTTCTAGGAAGGTAAAATACATGTGTCTAAGCTACTTCTATCTGAAGAAAACATCTTTTTGTATTTTTGAATATGTTGTCAGAATTATCATGCATGTGCTTTAATTGTTGTTTGACTATGCAGAGGTGGATTCGCGAAAGGAAATGCTTGCAAGAGGTTGGAAGGTTAGAAGAGGGCCTAAGGGGTCCCTAGAACCCTTCGAGAGAGTTTCACAGAGTTTGGCTATCAAGAAACCACTTTCATGAGCTTCTACAAGAAGTCTGCAGGGGTTCTACAAGATGTTCTGGAATTTCTATAGGATGTTCTGTAATTTCTATAGGATGTTCAGAAAGGGGATTTTCGAGGATTGATGGAGGAGGAAATGTGAAGGAGTGGGTATGGAGGTGAGAGAAGGGTGTGAGTAGGTCCAAGACTTGGTGGATGGAGCTGAGTAGTGGTGAGGATGGTTGGATTTTTTCAAGGAGGAGTGGAGCAATGTTGCACAAAAATATGGGAATTAGGGCAAAGCGAGCGAATGTGGAAAAAGTAAGGAAAGAGTCTAAGTTAGATGTAGGAGCAGGCAAGATTGATGGAGTATGGGCAGATGGAGAGGTATTACAGGTGCTCTACAAGTTATTTTTCAAACTGAACAAACAAAGACTCAGAAAATCAAAGGCCTAGTTACTTTAACGTAATCTGACCTAGATAACAATAAAGAAAATGAACATAAGTTTACTTGGAATGAAATCACATGAAATAACTATGAAAATAAGCAATCATGAACCTAAGCATGTAACCACAATTGGTATCAACTTTTGCAAATAAGAATCTAACACTAATAGTTGCATGATGGAGCAAAGATAGTGTTTTTGGTGGCAGCAAGATCACCTTGGTCCTAGCTCATGGTCCCACTGAGGGAGAGGTGAGATCAGAGGTGCTTGATGGCCTTTTTATGAAGATACTCTATTATTAACCTATCAAATCAATCTGAACATGAAAATCCTTTTTAATCATAAAAAATGACCTAGGTAACCAAGCAAGATTCTAATCTACTTAACAAAAATTATTTTGCAAAGATACTAAAAACAAATAACAATACACAAAGGAAGCCTTGGAACTTGGCTTGGGCCCAACCCCAAGAGCTACAGGCTCCTAAGAAAAAATCAGAATTGGTGCCAAATAAATCTGCTTTCCATTACCCAAAAATAACCATATCACAAAGAAAGTTATACAGCAGCAACTACAAAATGAACTGAGAACATCACAACACTATAGTGCAAAATACAACAGTTCAAAAAGTAAACTACAAAGGCTGGAAGCCTTCCTATTTATGCACTACGAGGGTCTCCAACAACCCTCCTTAACTCAAGGGGTTCGGCTGCTCAAACTGCAAGTGATCAGCCACTTTTCACAAGACTGCTCAGTTTCCCTTGGGAATCCTTTTCGGTGGCCTACTAAACTCTGAGCTAAGGGTGTATATTTTAGGGAAGGGCCTTTTAATGCAGGAGACACCCTTCCTACGAATCCTCACCCTTGTTCCTTTATGCTTGGCTGTCATCTGGCTCATAATTGCTTGGCCTTGGTCCAAAATTTGTCCAAAAATCTGCATTAACAACGTGTTATCCTTCTTGATCGAGTGACTATCCTCATTCGTTCAACTAACATAAATATACTCAAAAAACATGCATAAACTATGAAAAATGGTGGATTGACAAAAAAAAGTTAGGTAAAATGAGCCCAATAAGTTACCCAATTCCGGGGCTCATAAAAGAGGAAGAAATGCTACATGATATATCAAAATTACAAGACCAAGTGCAACAAATATCACTCTTACAAAAGCTAACAGAAGCTAAGATAAATGGCATGGAATCTAAGATAAAGGGAATGGAAGCTAATATGTATGATTTGAAGATAGATTTAAAGACATATTTGAAGAGAGACATGGAAGATTTGAAGACAGACATGGCAGATTTGAAGACAGATTTGACAAATTTTGTACAAGAAATACTTACTAATGGTGAAAAGGTAGTAAAGGAAACTCATGATGTGAACAAAAGAAATGTTAACCATGATTTCATAGACTCTAATGTGGGATCGAAGACCCACCATATTCCAAAAATCGATATGAGGAAGTTTGATGGCAAGGATCCCGCGACATGGATATTATAGATGGAGCAATTTTTCGATCTCAATAATGTGCAAAACACACAAAAGGTACGTATTGAAACTTTATATTTGGAACCAAATAAATTTGCATGGTATCAATGGATTTTCTCTCGTAAAAAAATTATCACTAGGGGAATTTTTACGGAAGAATTGACATCACATTATGAGGATACAAAAAACAACACTTTTTTTAGCCAATTGATAAGTCTTAGAAAAAAGGGTTCAATAATGGAGCACATTGAGGAGTTAAAAAAATTGAACATAAGGGTAAAAAATATTCCAGAGGAGCATAGGATTGATGTGTTCATAGGGACTTTAAAGGAAATATCCAACATGATGTTCGCCTTTGGGAACCTGATTCATTAGAGAAGGCATTCAGGTTAGCAAGAAAAATGGAAAGCAAAATTACGGCAACTAGGACGCATACCACTCACAACTATAAAGATGAAATTATTGTTGCCCCTAGTTTTCCACAACCTATAAGGTTGACACCACAAAAATTGGAAGAAAAAATAGCAAAGGGGCTTTGTTATAGTTGTGATAGCAAATACACTAAAGGTCATAAGTGTGCTAAAGAAATTATTCTACATAGATTGTGAAGAGGAAGAAGAAAATGAGCAAGAAAGGTCAAAAGAAGAGGATATACTCCAGGAACAAAGCCTAGATAAAGAATAAAGGAATCGACCATATCTTGTAATGCATTAACGGGAATTACCACTCCTCAAACCATTAAGATAGAAGGACAAATCAAGAAGAAAAAGGTAATAGTGTTGATTGATTGAGGAAGTACCCACAATTTTATTCATTGTAAGGTAGCAAAAGAATTGAATTGCTTCTTATATCCAGCACTAGAGTGTCAAGTGATGGTTGCAAATGGAGAAATAATAAATTTCTCTAGAAAGTGCCATAATATCAAGCTATCCATGGGAGAATATGTATTGACTAGCCCAATGCTTTCCATTCCAATGGGAGGTGCTGATGTTGTACTAGGAGTCCAATGGCTACAATCCTTGGGTACAATAGCTTTTAATTTTCAAGAACTTTTCTTGAAATTTTCCATGGAAGGAAAGGACGTTTAATTAAGGGGTATTGCAGGGAAACTAGGAAAGATAATAAGCTCTAACGATATGACAAAGCTTCTAAAAAAGGAACAAAGACGTGTAATTGCACAATTATGTTCGCTAGATGTTTCCACATTGGAATCATCTATTTCTCCAGACTCCAAAAAGCCTTGGACAATCATTCCAAGGTATTTGAGACTCCCAAAGGTCTCCCACCTATTCATGATCATGATCATGCTATTCATCTGATTCCATGAAGTGTTCCTCCAAACATTAGTGATACAGATATCCCTATGCCCAAAAGATTGAAACTGAATGTATGGTTGCAAAAATGCTAGAGGCTAGTATAATTCAACCGAGTCAAAGTTCTTTCTCTGCTCTAGTAGTATTGGTGCACAAGAAGGATGGATCATGGCGCATGTGTCCGAATTATAAGGAGCTCAACAAGCTCACTATTAAAGATAAGTTTCCCATTCCTGTCATTGATGAATTACTGGATGAATTGCATGGATCAATTTACTTCACCAAGTTGGATCTTCGCTCAGGATATCATCAAATCAGAATGAAGACTGAGACATTCCAAAAACAGCATTTAGAACTCATGAGGGTCATTATGAATTTTTGGTCATGCCTTTTGGCCTTACCAATGCACCTTCAACATTTCAAGGGTTGATGAATTCAATTTTCAAACCATTCTTTAGAAAATTTGTGTTAGTATTTTTTGATGATATACTAATCTACAGCAAGTCTTGGAAGGATCATGTTGAACATGTTGACAGGGTGCTACAACTATTGGAGGAGAAACAATTATATGCAAAAGATCCAAATGTTTCTTTGGAGTACAAGAGCTGGAATATCTGGGTCATATTGTATCTCATGAAGGAGTTAAGGTAGACCCTAGCAAAATTAAAGCCATTAAGGAATGGAAAATCCCCACATCCATAAAGCATCTGCGACGATTTCTCGAGTTGACAGGGTATTATCGCAAGTTTGTTAAGAATTATGGGAGAATAGCAGCACCTCTAACAACACTATTGAAGAAAGATGCATTTTCATGGACTCCAGAAGCAACAAAGGCCTTCGAACATCTTAAGAGGCAATGTGCCAAG
>APFE031056323.1:0-25741 GCA_000404065.3 Pinus taeda | reverse complement strand
AAACCTCCCGGGACATAGATTATCATGGGAAAGTTAGGTCCACCTAGGCAATTTTCAACACGACTCACATCTGCTAGGATTATTTACAATTAATACATGCAAACTGGGTTTACAATTAGATCGATCAGGCTGCTGATGACTGCAAGATGGCATAGACACGCCAATCAGGTGCTGCCCCTTTTTGCGAAGAAAGAGGGGGGGTACTGCATGGGTAGTTGACCGGTAGAGGTCAACACCTCTCAATCTAACCTCAGCAACTTTCAATCAATTGTCGATTTAAAGTCAAGGAATGTTATTCTAAGTTTCCTTGATGGATATTTGGTGACAAATCTTGCAAAGGAAGTTTTAGAGCCACAAAATATTCAGCATATCATGAAAGCTTCATAGAAACCCTAATTATACAACATTTACAAAATGGAAGAAGATACGATTAAATAGCACACTTCACCATCACATCACTTCATCAATCCAACATAAGATAAGATAAGATAATTTTATTAATGTCCAATGAATGACCATAAATAAGTCAATGGGACAGAAGGATATAGCTAGTACGAGTACAATGTGGGAGTGCAAATGCAACTCCTAGAAAATGCTCAAGCTAAATCTATGATAAAATGAAGTAAAGAAGGATCCAATAAATTATAATAGAACAGCCTCATAAATATGTATATAACCGGATCATGTAGAAGGCTAAGTGCGTAAGTCCAGGGATGGAAGTCGATGATGTCAAGAGTGCCAGACCCTGATAGTTGATGGCAAGGGGGGGGACAAAGGCACTAGCTCGTTACTGAGGTCCTCTGGATCCAAAAGGAGTTTGGATGCATGATGCTAGGAGGGATGTAGGAGCAAGGGATACTCCTAATATCTGAGACCAAAGGAAATAAGCTTTGGATAAGCCTTTGGCTACTCCACTGGTGCTGGGGAGGAACACGTCGGGTGCCCCAGGGGGGGGGGGTTGTTTGGGAACCTTTTGGTACTAAACCCTTTGACACTCTGGGTGTGAGTAAATTGATGTGTTAATTGACACCTCCACAATGGTATCAAGGATACCGATTGGCCTCCCAAGGGGGGGGGGGGGGGGGTGTGAAGGGAGACCCGAGGTCTCACTACTCTACTATTTGAAATACCCTAGAGCTCAGCTCATCACTTATTGCTCCAATAAGCCGGATCAACCTAAAAGTATCATGTAATTGTCCAAATCATCCCCAAAGTGGGGCAAGGTATGTAGGATTTGATATTTGTGTCTAAATATCTCCCTGATGAAGAGGGCTAGGCATCTCTAGTCAAGGTACGAGAAGAAGGCAGAAAGGGATCCTCCAGACTGCCTATATAGGCAATGATATCATCCCTTGATCTCATAGTATATGGGGCACCGAAAAATGAGGGACATCTCGGTCTCTAGCTCTTGTAGGTGGCACAACTAGCAGACCCTATCAGATCATGGTATATGGTGATTTGTCTCCACTTGAAATCGATGGGACCCAAATTGAAGCTATCCCAATGGGATCTTGAGTGAGTGCATCCAATGCCTACGAGTATAAGAGGGGTGGACAATGAGGCCATATTATGGCTCCAAAAAATGCTCTAGGTATAAGGGCATCTTTGACCTAAGGCTCGTCGAGGGGGATGTTCATGTTGATTTGGGGTAGCATCGGATGTGCTCTAGCCACGAAATCTGGTGGAGAGGTTGGGGCACATGACATCTTCAATACCCGGAAAGGGTTTGGGCAGATTCTAAACAGATCAGGAGATATTAAAATAATTAAGGGAAAATAAAATATTAATGTGTATTAATATGAATCTGTGTTAGAATGGTCCAAAAGACATCGATCAAGCCAGATCTAATCTTAGCCGTTGATTAGGGACTTAATCTCGGCCGTTGAATCGTCAACAGGAAAAGTATAAGAGGAGGCTTGAGGGTCACTTGGAGATCACACCGGATGATCAGTCATTCTATTTTCTAAAGCAGGGTTTGTTAAGAGAGATAGAATCAGTGATTGAGAGAGCAGCTGAGGGGCATTGAGTACAGAGGAACAGAGAAGGCAGAGATTGTGCTAGGAAAGCAGCACAACAACTAAGGAGAGTGACGCAGAGCCTGCAAGGGCTCACGCAGGTCCATGCAGAGGCAACCAAGAGCTGCGCAGAGCACCAGAGGGGCCAACACAACTGTCGCAGAGGCTCCCAGAGCTGACGCAGGGCCTCCTGGGGCTGACACAGGCCTAGAAAGGCTGTCGTAGGGCCAACGTGAGACAGAGAGGGGCTGATGCAGTCCAGATTGGGCAAACGCTGGGGTTGCAGGAGCAGTTTTGTGCTGAGGAGCTACCGGAAGGGTTTTATGGGGTTTCAGCCAGGAGATTTCTCTCAAACTGTGAGGTATAGCTGCTAAGGAAATTCTTTGTTGGGTAGGCTAGTTACAACACCCAGATTGTACTTCGATATTGCTTAATAAGAAAACCCTCAGATAGTTGCACCAGTTTTCCCGCATTGGGTTTTTCCGAGGACATTGGTCCAAAAATAATGGTGTCATGTGGTGTGTTTGCTCTTGTTTCTTTTAGTTGCTGATCTGTAATATGTTGAGCATGCACTGGTGTTTATTTTCAGTATTTACTTTGTAAATAACTTGTTAAAGAAAAATAACAAGTAGGTAGGAATCAATCAGAAAAAGTGTGTTAAGGGTTTCTAAACTAAGTAAACTTAGAAACTTCAACATGGTATCAGAGCATGATTGCAGATCATAGGAGGACTAAAAGACATTAGCCGAGTGGAGCAATAGCAGTAGAAAACAGTTGTCCTAAGGTGACAAAAGTTGTTTCTAGCAGCGTAGAAGCCAAGAAAGTGTGACGCAAAGCCAACTAGAGCCATGCAGAAGAAGACGGGAAATGCGCAGAGCTTCAAAGAGGCTAGCGTTGTTGACGCAAAGGGCTAGAGGGCTGATGCAGGGCATCCCAGGGCTGACGCAGACCCATCCAGGGTGACGCAGAGATAGCGTGAGGCAGAGGAGCTGACACAGTTCACAGAGAGCCAGTTGTTGGTGTCTAGAAGGCTGCAGAAATATTGCAGAGTGGAGCTGGTGAGGTACTATAGTGAGAATAGTACCTGACAGAGCAGGGCCAGAGGAGTTGTTACCGAGGGTTTCTAGCCGAGGAACCCGAATCAGCAGTGCAGTTGCACAAGATGATCAGAGTAGGGGGCATCTCGACAAGCGACAGAAGGATTTCCAAGAGGGAAATCAGGACTCAGAGGGAGTCCAGAAGAGAACTTCCAGACAGGAAGTAGAGACTCAAAGGAGTCGAATAGAGAACATCCAGGAGGGAAGTAGAGAAGCGTCATGGAACTTCACGGGGTAAAAGACTAGGATAGACTGGATGGAGCATCGAACTTCGCAGTCTAGAAGGCCAGAATCTTATCAGTGCTTGATAAGAATCGTGTCAAGAACTTTGCCTTGAAGGTTATAGCTATCCCAGTTGACCCCAATGATAATGAAAAATACGAGGAGGCGATGGCGAGGGCCAACTGCATTATCCTTGATGGGGTCAAGGATCATGTGGTACCACATATAGCTGAGAAAGAAACGACAGTTGAGATGTGGGAGGCTCTCAAGAACCTGTACCAGCATAATTCTGTGGAGAGAAGAACGCTGCTCGAGAACCAGATGAGGTCATATCTGTTAAAATTAGATATGTCCTATGCTAGAGCAATTTATTTTAATTTTCCAATATCTTTTCTGGATTAGCAATCACATCAGCATTAAAGTAAACCGCAGATAGAACATAAATATAAATCGCAGAAGACAAGCCAAGACAAGAGGACATAAGATGTGACGCTATCCAGGGACAAACCCCACAATGTGGGGAAACCCTTGATCAATTCTTCTTTTATGTTCTTCAAAGTTCAACAGAGTAAGAGATAGAGAGAGAGATAGTACATTTACAACAGAAGTCAACACTTTGACTTATCTAGATCTAGCATAGATCATTTCGTATAACGATGAGATCAATTGAAGACA
Organism: Pinus taeda; assembly: GCA_000404065.3. Classification (NCBI taxonomy): domain Eukaryota; kingdom Viridiplantae; phylum Streptophyta; class Pinopsida; order Pinales; family Pinaceae; genus Pinus; species Pinus taeda. Next base: position 21,732 of record APFE031056323.1, on the reverse strand, counting down.
TTCTGCTTCAACTAATTCTCCAAGGTGATGGCTCCACCTATCGTAGTCCTGCCTCTCATTCATTTGTTGCACATTACCGTGTGACACCTTGTTGTACTGTCACATGTGTTGAATCTTGATGACAGAACTACTCTCAGCTTTATGCTGCTCATCATGCTGCATTTTCCATGGTCTTATTCATCATCAAGCTACCGATGCTCATGATCTCATTCATCATCATGCTGCTCCTTACTAATATGCCCATCATTCATCATCTAGCTGCAATACTATGTTGCTAAAGCAAGTTTGCAATACCTTCATGCTTCAGCCTTAGTTGCTTGCTATGGCTTGCAGCCTAGCAAAGCAGCTAGGCTATAGTTCCAGATTCCTTCCAGCAATCCTAAATTAAACAATGTTTTTATCGTCATGCTGTCACATACAGCAATCCGAATTTTGTTATACCATATCTAAATCATTCCTGAGCCTTAGCTAGAAATTCTTACAACCACATACATATTTCCTTTGACATGGACAACAAGGAAACATATATATCAGTATATTGATCGAGACTGCAATAGATATAGTCTCCTTAGTTCATCTGAAATCTGTATGTGAGAGATCGTTGTATCATTTAGCCCAGAATTCGATATCTAGTCTGTCTGCCTTTCAACATCCAAGGTGCAGAGAGACCCTTGATCTCTTGACAGTGGCTGCAGCTATCTTACATGACTGCAACTAAGATTGTGGCTCTTTCGTGCTTGACTGAGGTTCGACTACGGCGTCATGCGTTGACTGCAGCTACACCTCCTCAAGACTGCGACTCCTCTTCTTCGTGACTGCAACTCCACGCCTTAAATGCGGCTTCACCTCCTTGTGACTGCGGTTATGACTGCCGCTGCTCCATATGACAACGGATTAGGGTTAGGGCATCACATTGACTATCTCTGCCCTGCGTATAGATCAAGAACAGTGTATTAAGTGTACAGCGTAAATGTCACCATGAACATCGTATTCTTCAATTGTTGTGCGTATAGATGACAATGTATAGAGTCTATAGTTGTTGCATATGACAATGTATAGAGTTCATTGTTGTGCGTGGTTGCCCCATTGCCAACGTTCATTGTTGTGCGTAGTTGCTCCATTGCCAACGTTCATTGTTGTGCGTTGTTGCTCCATATTTGCGTGTAAGCTAGGGCATCATACAAGGCCGCTATATCTGCATTGTGTCTCTTCTTCACCAAAAGCCCAAAACGTGGAGAGGAGGAGATCACACATGAAGAGTATGTCTTCTTCTAAATGACTTCAAGTCCTCACCTATTTATACTAAAAACATAGGTGATGAATAGACACGTCTATTGGGCTTCTGAACCTACTCAAGTTGCTGGCTGACTTGATAATAATTTCATAATTAAAATAAATTCATAACTCCATGAATACTTGACGGAATCAGATGATCTTTAGATCAATCCTACACCTCTCGATGAGAGGGATCCAATAAAAATATCAGTTGCCATAAATAAGATGACCCACATGGAGTTTGGCCCTAGTTGCCAATTTTAACAGTATCAAATGAAGAAGGGTCAAATGATTGACTCCTTCCTCAGAGGACTAAATGAGATCCGAGATCAGTTGACTGCTATAGGAGCGACACCGAATCAAGATCTTATGGTGAGGACAACCCTGAATGTTGTCTCAGAAGAGTGGGAAGTGTTTGTCCAAAGCATCCTAGGCAGAGGAACTCTCCTACCTTGGGACGAGATGTGGGCAGCTCTTTGCCAGGAAGAGATCAGACGGCAGTCAAAGACAAGTAGTAGCAATAAAGGGATCAAGGTCAAGCAGGAGGAGGAGGATGTGGCCCTAGCATCTGAGGGAAAATAGGAGAAGCGGAAGAAGAAAGATCTCTCCAAGATCAAGTGCTTCCATTGTGGAGAGATGGGTCATTATGCGACCCAGTGCCTAAGGAAGAAAAGTAAGGGAGAGTCTTCCGAGACTAAGGCAACGCCAACATGGGTAGAGAAGGAAGTTTTGACAGACAATGATTGTGCCATGAGTGCGCACACACCACTTGAAAGGAAGTGGGGAGACATCAAGTTGTAGTCAGGTGGACTACAAGTGATGAGGGGCAGGATTCTCGAGGTACCCAACCTCTTGGATTAGAACTTGCTACGGGAGCCCCAACGAGGAGTAGCAGGATTGGCTGGGTGGGTAGAGACGGATGTGGATGGAGCGACAGAGGGAGCTATAGTGCAGGAGTCCTGAGACAATGTAAGGCTAGCAGGCTGCAGCAGTGTGAGAGGCACAGGAGTGTTGCACCAGTGCAGGACGCCACAGAGAGGTGTGCAATGGTGCGAGATGCAGGAGAGTTGTTGCAGCAGCGCAGAGGTCAGAGAGAGGGAGCACTTGTCAGCAACAGAGGGAGCTTCAACATTAGTGGGTGTTTCTAGCCCTACAGGGAGGTCAGTTACTTACTTCTCAATAACTGAGTTGTAGTGCGGTAGTGGTCAGCACGATGCAACATGATGAGAGGAGGTGCAGTGCAAATGCAGTGCTGGGATGAAGGACCAACAGCAGCACGGATGCAAAGGGAGCTGTCGTACAGAATCCAGATGCAGCAGTGGCAGTGGCAGAACCATGGGCAACAGTACAGGATGCAGCAGCGCAGAGGATGTTGGGCAGGAAGGCCTAGCATCAGCACAGGTACCGATGCCGGATGATCAGAGTAATACTCAGTGAGGAGTATTGCTAGAGCACAGTCCTTGCTAAAAGGTAGTGTTGATTTGGGGTAGCATCGGATGTGCTCTAGCCACGAAACTTGGTGTAGAGGTTGTAGCACATGAGATCTCCAATACCTAGAAAGGGTTTGGGCAAATTCTAAACTGATCTGGAGAAATTAAAATTATTAATATTTTTAATGGAGTCCTTAAGTCTAAACTTAGGGAAAATAAAATATTAATGTGTATTAATATGAATCTGTGTTAAAGTGGTCCAAAAGACATGGATCAAGCCATATCTAATCTTAGCTGTTGATTAGAGACTTAATCTCAGCCATTGAATTGTCAACAGGTAAAGTATAAGAGCAGGCTTGAGGGTCACTTGGAGATCACACTTGATGATTAGTCATTCTATTATGTAGAGTGAGGTTTGCTAAGAGAAATAGAATTAGTGATCAGGAGAGCAACTGAGAGGCATTGACTACAGAGGAACAGAGAAGGCAAAGATTGTGTCGGGAAAGCAACACAGCAACCAAGGAGGGTGACGCAAAGCCTACAAGGGCTCACGCAGGGCCATGCAGAGGCAGCCAAGTGTTGCACAGAGCACCAGAGGGGCCAACGCAGCTGATGCAGAGGCTCCCAGAGCTGACGCAGTGCTTCCTGGGGCTGACGCAGGCCTAGAAAGGCTAACGCAGGGCCAGCGTAAGACAAAGAGGGGCTGACGCAGTCCAGATTGGGCAGACGTTGGGGTTACAGGAGCAATTTTGTGCCAAGGAGCTGTCGGAAGGGTTTTCTGGGGTTTCAACCATAAGATTTCTCTCAAACTGTGATGTATAGTTGCTAAGGAAATTCTCTGTTGGGTAGGCCAGTTACAGCACCCAGATTGTACTCTGATATTGCTTAAAGAGAAAACCCTCCGATAGTTGCACCGGTTTTCCTGCATTTGGTTTTTCCATGGACATTGGTCCAAAAATAATGGTGTCATGTGGTGTGTTTGCTCTTGTTTCTTTTAGTTGTTGATCTGTAATATGTTGAGCATGCACTAGTGTTTATTTTCAGTATTTACTTTGTAAATAACTTGTTAATGAAAAATAACAAGTAGGTAGGAATAAATCAGAAAAAGTGCATGAAGGGTTTCTAAACTAAGTAAACTTAGAAACTTCAACAATTCAGGTGGCTTGAATGTATAATCTGTAGATATCCTCTCTGATGGCCTGATTCATTGTTTGTCGAGTTAGTAAGAGATGAGTTCGTCCATTAAGGGAGAAACTAAATGGAGGAAGGTGCTCTGGGGAGATGGTCATCGATTGTAGTTGCTGAGATGCCCTTGTGAACCATCCATGAGCACGACCTAAGGGGGTAGCCAAAGCGATGGCCTCCGAAGAATGAAGTGTAAGATAGGGATATCTCTCTCTCCTGTTGGAAAAATCTCTATAAGCCCTGACTTGATGGAGGAATGAGACCAAGCAGAAATGGACCTCAAGGTGAAAAGGGTGGACCTTGAACTTGCCTGAATAATGGGTTGCAGAATTGTGCATTTGCAGCAAATATTATGCTACATAAGTGTTGATTTTTCAAGACTAATAGCTACAAGCTCTAATTTCTAAAAATTGATAATTAATTCTAATGATGTAGATATTCTTTTAGCATTGCCAATTTATCATTGCGCAATTACACTTCAGAAATTCAACCATAAATGCTCAAGGACAGTAGAGATCACAATGCACAAAGATAACACAAGATTTACCTTAGGAAAAACCCATTTGGGGGAAAACCCAACAACCTTTTCCTTAGATAAATTCATCAGTTCAACAAGAGATACACCTATTTCTTCTAGTCAAATATGATGGTCAAACTAACCAACAATACAATGGTCGAACCTAGTCAAACTTCCCTCTTGTCAAGTCAATCTTATGCCCAACAAAGTCGGCTCTGTCTGATCTACCTAGGCTGAAATTCGGCCTCCTAGAATTTTCCCAGCCCTGTTGCCCAGAAACTACTGCCCAAAATTTTGGACCTGCTGCCCAGAACCTGCCCAGAAGTTCACACGTGTGAATCTGCAAGAGGAGAGAGAACCACATATGTGAAGTCAAAGAGAGAGAAAAGATACTTTGAGATGTTTTTGTCATTTTTTTCCTTCTTCTCCTTCGATTGGATGCCCAGAATATACTTTGTTATGTGTGAGATCGAATTGTGCCTTATGGAGGAGGTCGAGTGCCTTATATATAGTGTTATGGCTAGCCTGAATGGGTGTCTCTTCAATTGGGGCAGACTTGACCTGAAGGAGGGGCGACATGACAAGTTTGGAGCCAAAAATTGAAAATTTTCTCTTTTGAAACCAACATGAACAACATGTCTTATATTAATCATTTGAAGGGCTAAAATAAAAATTATGAGGACTGACCATAGCTACAAAATTCAACAAGAAGCAAGGTCTGGACTCTCTCCATCAGGGCCCAATCTGACTGTAGCAAACTGGGTCCCAAAATCTCAGAGTAATACAGGACTCTAGGTCTAACAATGGCCTGCATGAGGTGGAGCTTAGACAAGATGTCTTGGAACCATGCCTGGAAACACCATTGCTCAATGAGGCCTAGGGAGCCATAACCTTTACTGAACCGTGGTTGGAGTGCATGTTGTATACCAAATTTGGGCCGTGTGAACAATAGCCCCAAGTAGATGTAAGATGTGGTGATCTCAATCTCTATCCCATAGTAGTAGAAGTGACATTCTACAATAGAGTTCTTCGAGGCATTGGAGATCAGAACCTTAGTTTTACCCAAGTTGACATTTAACTGTCGAAGGTCACAAAACTTGGACAACACATCAATCTGTCTTTGTAATCCCTCAAGAGTAGAGGCTAGCAAGGAGATCAAAACATGGTGCAATAGGCAGTTGTCATCCTCTTGTATGTGCTAAAGGACGAAAAACTCGAGCTCATCAATATAAATCCCAAGAGAGTCTAAGAGAGGGGACAACCTACTTCACCCCATTGGTACTTTGAATGAAGTCTAAAAGACAATGGCCCATCTTGAGGCGCTGTAGCACTGGCTCATAGAGTCTCATGATAACAGTTAAGAGGGTCTCTAATATGCCAATGTTATGGAGTCTTTGGAATAATGCCTCCCTCAAAATCGTGTCAAAAGCTCGCCAAAAAGATACAAATAAATTGTAAACCTGTGACGAACAATAATAAGCCTCCTCAAGGATGGCTCTGACGGTGAAGATGCGATCAATCATTTAGTAGTCTGGGCGGAACTCAGCTTGTCCTCTAGCTCTGAGATGTTGATTCTCCAATTCCTCATAAATCCATTGGTGTAAAATTGTGGCATAAAGCTTGAAGAATGTGAGGCCCACCATGATAGTTATGTAGTTATTCAGATCAACACTACTCCCAAATTTGTGTATCAGATGGATAATGTGTCTTGCCCAAGAAGGGGGAATCATGAACAAACCACATGGTTAAAAAGATTTGCAATGTATGACTCAAGCAACTAAATGCGATATTAAGGAATTCGACTCCAAACCCATCCTCATCAGTTGCTCTATTGGCACTCAAAGCTTTGGTTTCTTTCCTAATCGCCAATTCAGAAAAGAGGTGGCATAAGGTCGGAGGGGAGGGGATCTTGTTGCGGGGGTTGTCTAGGGATATCATAAAGGGAGGTGTTTTGGGAGAACATGCTATTGGGATCAAGGGAGAAAGAGATTGTGTGATGTCCAGGAACGAAGGCCATACAAAAAAATTTCAGGGAGTAGCAGAGAGCATCAAAAAGTTCTCATCTTCGTTGAGAGAAGAATGTTTGTTTCTTGCAGCGAAGCAACCTACGATAACCTTAGCAGAGGTTAGGGGAGGAAGTTGGGTCATGCGTAAGCTTGAGGCATAGGCATTTATGGAAAGATTTCCCCTCATCATCAAACCAACAATTCATAGGACAGGTACCAGGGGTAGTTTGAGGGCGATGAGACTTGCGAGTAGAATGGGGGTAGGAATCAAGGGTGGCTTCCATGAGAGCCCTAGAAAGTTTCATAATTATCTATGGTTGTGTCTAAGGCTCTAAAGTCAGAGATGGGAGGGAGCAACACTTTAGGCAGGTATTGTATGTTGATTTGGGGTAGCATCAGATGTGCTCTAGCCATGAAAATTGGTGGAGAGGCTAAAGCACATGAGATCTCCAAGACCCAGAAATGGTTTGGGCAGATTCCAACTGGTTTGGGAGATATTAAAATAATTAATATTTTTAATGGAGTTCCTAAGTCTAAACTTAGGAAAAATAAAATATTAATGGGTATTAATATAAAACTGGGTTAGAAGGGTCCAAAAGTCATGGATCAAGCCAAATCTAATCTTAGCTGTTGATTAGAGATTCAATCTCAGCCGTTAATGGACCAACGAGAAAAGTATAAGAGGAGGCTTGAGAGTCAGTTGGAGAATACACCAGAAGTGATTAGTCATTCATTTTATTAGAGCGGGGTTGCTAAGCAAAGTTGAATCAGTGATCAATAGCAAGGGGCAGTGAGTACGAGATAGAGAGGCAAGGACAATACTGGGAGACCAGCACAAAAGTGGAGAGAGCCAGAGCAGTAGTCAGTCCAGGCTACGCAGAGCCCAGCAGAGGCAGCGTAGAGCCTAGAGAGACTGTGTCATTTGTTATCATCTGGATTGAACCTCAGGCTGAAGGAAGGCAATGCCAGGGTAACCACAAACCACGCTTAGCCAAGTAGCTAGCCCTACTAGGCCAGGAGAGGGCTCTCTCCATAAGGATCTCAGTCAAGATGACTGGATCAGGAAAAGGATTTTAGGCTAGGTATAGTAGCTCGAAATGTTTTGATTGAATTTGTTGGTGTTTTGCTAGATTAGATGGAGGTGGGCAGTTTAGGTTTGGGAAATTAGGTCAGAAATGCAGGGTGTTCTATGGGGCAAGGTAGGCATAGACTTTAGCACTCTAGGCTTAATGGTGTGAGGTGTTTAAGACTGATGAGGAGCTGAGAAGGGCATGTGACAATCATGGATCCTTCTCAAACAATAGAAAACATGAAATATTGAATGATTTCCCAAGGCAGAGCACTGATACAATGGGTTCTACCTATCAAACTTGATAACATTCAACAAGAAACAATGAAATGAATGATGGCATACATAAAACATGTAAACAAATGATTACAAAAGAAGAAACTATGCTAAAACTCCATACCACAGGGATCCCATAAAAATAGTTGCAAACCTTATTAATCTCCTTGCCAAACTGCTTACAATGATGTACAATCAAGCTCTAAGCATCCAAGTGAGTCCAACCTTTACAAATGACTAAGAAAATACATGATATAGGCATCAAAACAACATCATCCTAGCCTCAGTGGTCGAATTCATGAAAAGAGGAGTTGTTTCAACAAACTTTAAACAAGGAACTGGAATTTAGGCCACCAAACAACTTACCTCTAAAAGAGGGGAAACTGATTCATTACCCTCAAAACAACCTTTAATCTAATGAATCTACCCTCTATCACTATTTACCTACCATAATTACATGCCAAATCATCATTTAGAACAGTAAATCATCCACCATGAGAGAGAATCCAAGATCATAGTCGAAAACTGGAAAAATAGACATCCTGAGAAAAATTTGCTCTACGTGCAGCGCCTCTGGCTCTACGCGTAGTGCCACTTTCAAGCCATTTTTGGAGGCCTTCTCATCATCCAAATTGAGCCCATGATAGCTCATTGGAAAGGTCTTCAAGTCTACTTTCTAAAACACCTAGAATTTCTACATTTGGAGCTCATTTGACCCCTCAAAACTTGATTCTCTCAAGGCTGCTTCTGTGTGTCCAAAAAGTGGCAGAAAGGTCATTTTTAGGGTGTTTTTGGACCTTTTGGTGGACCAGTTCTGCCCCAAAACTTTTGAAACTTGCTAGGGTGCATGTCCTCATCACTCTGAATCCAAAAAAGTAAGCCATTTCTTCAGTGGGTGCCCATAGGAAAAGTATAGTGCCTTGGCAGTTTTTCTGTGTATTGAATTTAAAAAATTCACAAATGACAAAATTTGCTTAAAAATTGCCCAAAATTGGTATGAAGCACCATCATCATGTGCTTTGTTTGGCGAAAGAGGCTTTAGCCAACATCCTAAGCCTATCCCCTTCCTTTTTGCCTTCCAAGGCCCTCCTTAACCTAGCCTTCATCTTCTTGATTCTTATGTTGCAAATCTTACTGCGCGTCATGTAGTGATATGCCATGTGTCTAAGAATCTTGTTGACCCTGTTGTCATTCTTTAACAGCTCTTCAAGGTGTAGATTGACTCTTTCAAGCCAAGTCTCCCTGTCCTTTTCAATTTCTTGCTCAAGAGGGGTTAAAGTGACTTGTGTTTCTTTGCCACTTTGCCTCTTTGTTTTGAGCACTTCTAGCTCCATGAGGACTTGTTGTCACTCAATTGTTTGTTTTCCTGCTCCAAGTATGTGATGACATACTTGGCCCTCTCTAGGTTGTCCATCAAATCTTGTACCTGAGCTTCCGTTTCCAGTATGATGATGTCTTTTATGGTTTCCCTCTCCTGAGCTTCTAAATTAATTGCCTTAGTGTCAGGCTGCTCAGGCTCATCATGTTCTACAAACTCAAAATCTCTTTCTTTCTCATCATCAAGGTCTTCCTCCTACACCTTTTCCTTCCCTTTGTGTAGCTGTTGTACCTGTACCTACTGTGTCGATAAAGAAGGCAAAGCCCCTTCCACATCCTATGGAGCTAGCATTTGCCTATGGACTGATGAAGAAGGCAAGGTCCCTTCCACATCCTGTGGAGCAAACACTTGCCTAGCAGCTGCAAAAATCTCCTTGTGCCTATCTGATATGTCAAATAAATCGGCACTTAAGCAGTTCTTGTCTCTTTGGTCTCTTCTCTTGTTTCCACATGACTAGAAGGCCCACCTGTTTCTTGAAACATTGATGGAAGAATTTGGGGTCCCCTGAACATGTCAAACAACCAATTGAGAAGCCTGCAGTTCTCTTAGGTTGGCTGGCTCTTTTCTTGTGATCTCACCTCCCTTATGAGGTTTTTTGTGCTACCGGGTTCTCTTTGCTGAACTGTCACTAGCTGTGTTTTCCTCTTCATATTCATAATCTCCTCTATCCGTGTTTACAAGCTTTTTAGTTGCACACTTTTAGACAAGGATGAAGGGAATGAGTGGGATTCTTTAGGGTTTGTAGGGATGTGTTTAAGATGGATTTAGGCACTTATGGGTGAAACATGAATAGTGAGAGTGAAGGAGAGGGTTTTTGGGATGAGGGATATAATGATGGAATATAGATGAGGGGAGAGGGAGTGATGTAAAGAGGGTTTTAGTTCTAGTGATAGGTGATGGGAAACAAGGCAATTAGGGTTTTGTAGAGGAAACTCAGGTTTGATATTCAGTGTGAGGAAAATGTCTAAAACATTCATTTTGCAAGCTAAAAATCAAGTGGAGAAGGGCAACTTACTTGTAGAAGAGGAAATAGTAAAGGATTTGGTGAATTTTTGGCGTTTGAGGCGATTTCGAAGCTTACTCCCCTATGCACAGTGCCTGCTCTTACGCGCAGCACCTGTGTATTTTTGAACTAGAGAAAATTGCCAAGAGCGCAGCACACTGCTCTACGCACAACGCCTCCTTCCCTACACGTAGCGCTTTTTGCAGGCCACTTTTGGAGGCATTCCCGGTGTCCAAATTGGGTGTGGGATAGCTCGTTGGAGAGCTTGTCGAGTCTACTTTCTAGAACATCTTGAATTTTTCAATTTGGAGCTCATTTGCCCTGTCAAATGCTCAATCTCCCAAGATTGGTCAAAATGTGCAGAATGAGGCTGCCAAAATGCAGAGTGATGTTGCAGTCAACTTTTGAAGGTCTTCTTCAACTCCAAATTGAGCTCATGATAGCTCATTGGAAAGCTATTTGTGTCTAGTTATCATTTGACTCATCAAGCAAGTCATTTGGTCATCCCAGCTAGAATAAATCTTTATTTTCCCGAGGTCACTCCAGAAGTGCATTAACTCTCCTGAGGCAAATGATGTTTTGAACATTTCTCCCAAACCATGAGACCTGTGTAAAAATTGAAGGAGGTTTTTCTTCTTGGGTCTATGATGGATAAAAACCGCTCTCACTTTTGTCAAATTCATTTTGTCTTGCTCAGAAACAAAAACCCTAAGAGAGGGAAATGAGCCTTACCTGAGCACAATTAAAGCACAAACAAGGTGTAAAATGACCCATTGGAACATAAAATAATGATGACAACTCTTTTAATGATGGTACACTCATCCGCATGGTGACATGGACCAATACTTGGAATACTTTGGAAGGAGTGAAAACAAATCCTAGACCTAATACCTAGTGACCATATTTTAGTTGAAGACTCACTGAAATGACAAAATTTGACTTTGACACCGTAAAACCACTTTGTAAGAGCATGTTTGATCGCTTGTGGAAGGCTGCAAAGACTGACTCTAACATCATCCATGCAGAGGGTAGAGGGAGTGATGCAGAGGCTCCCAGATGCTGCACAGTGCCTCAGAGGGATGACGCAGGAAGTCCTGGGGCTGACACAGATCAGTAGGACGCTGATGCAGAGGTCAGAAGGGCCAGCGTTGAGCTTCAGTCGTGCCGGAGAGGGTTTCGTGGGACAGGTTTTCTAAATACCTGTTTCTGGATATAGAGGTATTGTTGTCATGTATTTTTCTTTGTCGGGTGAGCCGGATTAGGCACCTAGTTGTACTCAGATAGACTGCTTAATAATAAAACCCTCCGAATAGCTGCACCGGTTTTTCCACATTGGGTTTTTCCAGGGACATTGGTCCAAAAATAACGGTGTCACTTGTATGCTTGTTTTCTTTCAGTTGATGATCTGTAGATGTTGATACTGTACTTGTGTTTATTTTCATTATTTACATGGTAAATAACTTGTTAAGTAATTAAACAAGTAGGTGAAATAAACCAGATAGTATAGGAAGAATTTATAATGGGTTATACATAGAAATTCCAACATGGTATTACAGCATGTTTACAGATTAGAGGATAATTGAAGGCATCAGCCAAGCAAAGCATTTGCAGCAGATTCAGTTGTCCCGAGTGACAGAGCTGATCCTTGCAGAAAGCAACAAAGGAAGGAGTGACGCAGAGGGACTACATCATCATTCTAGGCCAGAGAAAGGTAGCACAGAGGGTAAGGGAGGTATAACCAGGCTCATGCAAAGCCACGTAGAGGCCAGGAGGGCTAGCTCAGTTGACTAGGGGAGCTGATTTACTGGTTTCGGGATTGCGCAGAGCCAAATGGCTCAATCCTTCAATTGCTCGGGCATAGGAGGTTGTGGGTAATTTGCGGAGCGAAACTAGTGGGGTACTGTGGTCAAAATAGTACCTAACAAGGCAAGACCAAGGGGAGGGAGTTGTTGCCGAGCCAGATTTCTAGGCAAGGAATTTGGATCAGTGGTGCAGCTGCACAGACGATCAGAGTGGGGCAACTTAACGTTGAAAGAGGGATTTCGAGAAGGGAAATTGCGACTCAGAAGGAGTTGAACCGAGAACTTCTAGATGGAAAGTTGAGAGACTTAGCAGGAGTGGAACAGAGGACTTCTAGGAGGGAAGTAGAGAGACTCGGAGGAGTCAAAAGAAGAGCAGCGAGATGGTCGTGAATGGGCTAAGAGATCAGGATAGGCTAGACAGAGCGTCCAACTTTGTGGTCTAGAAGGCCAGGATCTTGTCCATTCTAGACAGACATCGCCTCATAGGCTCTGTCTCGAGAGTGATAGTTATCCCAGTTGACCTAGTAGCTAATGAAAGGTACGAGGAGGCATTGGCTAAGGCTAAGTGCATCATCCTTGATGGGCTCAAGGATCATGTGGTACCACATATTGCCGAGAAGGAAACGGAAAAGGAGATGTGGGATGCCTTGAAGACATTGTACCAGCATACTTCTGTGCAGAGGAAGATGCTCATGGATAATCAGCGAAGGGCATACTAGATGCAGAAGGGAGAGCAAATAGATGTCTTCCTGGATCGTTGAAGGAGATTCGTGACTAGCTAACTTCCATAAGGGCCACGTTGGATGAGGAATTGATAGTGAGGACCGCACTTGTAATATCCCGTTTCAGACATATTTTCCAAAACCTAGTAACTCCAACCAAAGATGTACAAATGATATAATAATCGGGAAGCTCAAAATGATAAAACTGACAGTGGTGCAATATATAATAATATAAACGTGAAATATGAGCAGATACTCAAGAAATGCAGAGAGAAATGCTAAGCCATTTTATTATACCGAGCAATAGAATGAGTACAGGAGGTGATCAGAAAGATGGCACCTCGACTTGCACAAGGCAAGTGAAGAAATACACTCAAAATAGCAAAGGAATGACCTCTCTCTGATTTGTGTCCCAGCTGCTGGAGAACGGATGTGCTGCTGCTGTTGCTCGAAATCAAATGAGGATTTGGGGCGGTTCCCCTCCTCAGAAAAGGTTGAAACTCTGGAATTGGACTCTACTCAAGAAACCCGGAAAAACCCAGAAAGCTTTTCTGAAATGGCCAACCCCCGAAAATCACCCCCTTGGAGTTCTGCGCAGTCCCTCAATGCTCTACGTTGCCACTGAATGAAACTCTCCAGTAATCTACCTGAAACCTCTGCCAAAACCCTCCAATATGCAAGGGCTAATCCCCTGCTCAATCTCCCAGCACAAATCCTGCTGCAAACCCTCAATCCAGAACTCCTACCACAAAGAACTGCATCAACCCTCTCAGTGCTGCGCAGTCCTCCAAGATGCTCAATCCTCCTGCCAAAAATGCTGATGAAACTACTGCAAAAATGCTGATGGGAATACCTTGCCCGAGCAGGCACTCGAAGTCCCTTGGGGCTAAGGGTGAGATCTCCAAACGGAGCACTCAATGCACTAAACAGTGTTGCAGACTAGCTAAACAACTAGCGTGCTCTAAGTCGAAGTGACTAGCTCAAATGCACATAATCGAATGATCAAAATGAGGGGGCTTCTCTCTCCTTTATAGCCTCTACCTCTCTCAATCCCAAGGCTCACCTCCTCCAACGTAATTCCTCTCTTGCCACGTGTTTCTTCCCTTCTACGCAGTCCCTCCAAGTGTCTGCGTGGGCTCCATCTTTGCGTCCCCCTTTGGCCCCTCTTGGCTCCCCTTTAAGTCACAATGTTGTGCTACTAGGAAGTGACTTTTATTCTAAAAGTGAGTTATGTCCCTTTTCTCACTTTTTTATTTATAAATAACTATAGAAGGCAAAAATTGAGCAAAATCGAATATTCCAATTAGCCATGGCTAATTAGGAATATTACAGTCTCCCCCGACAAAATGTTGCTTGTCCTCAAGCAGCTGAAGTGATGGATGCTGCAAGATTCTCTCACTCTCCCAAGTGGCATCCTCATCCGGCAAATTCTTCCACCTCACCAAGAATTCCCAGACTATCCTGCTCCGCAGCTGCCTCTCCCTGGCATCGATAATAGCCTCTGGCTGCAACACCAAATGCCCCTCATCATCCATGGGTGGTAGCTCATCTGTCACTGTCACCTGCTGCCCCAATGCCTTCTTCAGGCATGATACATGAAAAAAGTTATGATCTTGCTGCCTTTGGGTAGCTCAACTCATATGCAACCTGTCCAATCTTGCGTATTACCCTGTATGGCCCATAAAAGCAGGGCTTGGAGCGTTTCGTACCCGTTTCCGTACGGAAACGGACCTCTATACCACGTTTCCTGCAACATAGGTCTAAACCTAGGAAATCTAGTTAATTAAAGGGTATTAATTAAATCATATGTGAATCTTCTAGAAGAAGACAAGGATCAACTCCGAGTTAATCTTAGCCAGCGATTAGGTTCTAATCTTGGCCGTTGGAGTTCCAACGAGAGACTATACGAAGGAGTTCAATGTGGTTGGAGAAGTACACTTGAGCAGTTCGATTTTGCTAGAGAATCGATTTCCTACGTAGCAGTTGTGAGTTGTCGGAAGTGATTCAGTAAAGTCGAAGTAGTGAGGGAGGGGCAGGGAGAGAAGACCGAAGGAATTCTTCCAGATCTGGGGAGTGCAAGGCTGAGAAGACAGAGAGAGTTTCAGAGAGGCGGTGCAAAGCTTTAAAGGGAGTTTGAGATTCAACTAGGAATTCGAATTCCAGAGCCAGAAGCCAGGGTGTGAAACCGGAGGGCCAGAGGAGCGAAGTTCAAGACAACAGGAGATTCCGGGAAGGAGGTAATGTAGACCCCAGAGAGGTTGATGCATATCTACATAGGTCGATGCAAAGGCTGCACAGAGCCAGCATGGGGCCAGTCATCCAAAGCCTGGATTAGATTTGGATCGCTAGACAATGTGAGATTTTTCTCACTATCTCCTTGTCATTTTTCTCTGTATCAGATAGCCAGTTTGGCATCCAAAGATTTGTACTCATATTACTACTGCATAATAATAAAACCCTTAGTTGTTGAACCGATTTTCCCACATTGAATTTTTCCAGGGACATTGTCCAAAAACAACTGCGTTGATGTGTATGTTTATTTCTCTCCACTGTAGTGTTTAGTTTCTGCAGTAATTTATTTTGTGTAGGCTACAATGTATGTATTTTAGTATTTGTCGTAGAAAACTGCAAGTAACTTGTTCAAGTAATTTAACAAGTAGGTGAAATATTATCAGTTCGCTGCAATAGGAATCGAGTAACAATTTTTTCACATGGTATCAGACCACAGATTGTGAACAAAAG
Organism: Pinus taeda; assembly: GCA_000404065.3. Classification (NCBI taxonomy): domain Eukaryota; kingdom Viridiplantae; phylum Streptophyta; class Pinopsida; order Pinales; family Pinaceae; genus Pinus; species Pinus taeda. The sequence goes on along the minus strand of APFE031056323.1, from coordinate 6,327 downwards.
AGCTTAGTTACAGAAAGGAAGAGGGAGTTCGAAATTACTGCATGTTGATTTGTGGTAGCATCGGATGTGCTCTAGACATGAAAATTGGTGGAGAGGCTAAAACACATGAAATCTCCAAGATCCAGAAATGCTTTGGGGAAGTTCCACCCAGTTAGAGATATATTAAAATAATTAATATTTTCAATGGGGTTCCTAAGTCTCAACTTAGGAAAATTAAAATATTAATGGGTATTAATATAAAACAGGGTGAGAATGTTCTAAATGACATGGATCAAGCCAAATCTAATTTTAGTCGTTGATTAGAGACTTAGTCTCAATTGTTGAAGACTCAACAGGAAAAGTATAAGAGGAGGCTTGAGGGTCAGTTGGAGACACACCAAGATTGACCAGTCAGTTCTATTTTCTGGAGCAGGGTTTGCTGAGAAAATTCGAACAAGTGATCTGAGTTGCAATGAGGGGCAGTGAGTACATAGCATAGAGGCAGAGATAGTGCCAGAGGGTCAGCGCAGTGACTGAGGAGGCTACGCAGAGGCAGTTAGAGACTGCACAGAGGCTGAGGGGCCTGTGTGGGTGACACAGAAGGCCAGAGAGCTGACCCAAAGAGGCAGAGGTCTGACGCAGGGGGTTCCAGAGCTATGCAGAGGCTAGCAGGGCTGACGCAGAGCCTTGGAGAAGTGCCAAAAGGATTTTCGTGGGGCAGATTAGTGCTGAGAAGTTGAATATCTACTTCCAAGAAGAGGTATTATTGTCATGTAAAAATCACTGTTGGGTGAGCCAATTTGGCACCCTAGTTGTACTCAAGAAATTTGTATAATAATAAAACCCTCATAACCGCTACATTGGTTTTCCTGCATTGGGTTTTTCCGGGGACGATTGTCCGAAAATAACGGTGTCCCTTGTGTGTTTGTCTAGTATTTCAGTTGTTGATCTGTATATGAGTTAAGGTTGCATTTGTGTTTATTTTCAGTATTTATATGGATAAATAACTTGTTAAGGAATAAACAAGTAGGAGAAATAAAGTAGATAATTCAATAGGGATTTCTGACGTGTTAGATTTAGAAATGTCAACATGGTATCAGAGCGTTGCAGATCATAGGAGAACTGAAGGTATCAGCATAATCAGAAGTATTTGCAGTAGTAGCAGTTGTCCCAAGAGACAGAGCTGCTCCTAAGCAGAAAGCAGAAGAGAAGGAGTGACACAAAGAGCCTACATCATCATTTCGAGCCAGAGAAAGGGCCAGCGCAGAGACAGAGAGAGGCAGAAGAGGCTCACGAAGAGCCACGTCATCCTACTCAATCAGGTAGGCTTGACACAGTTGGCCAAAGGAGTGATTCATCCTTTGCTAGGATTACGCAGAGCTAGAATGCTCAGTTTCTTCAGTTGCAAGGGCATAGGGAGCTGTGGGCAGATTGTGGATTAGGAAGCTGGTGGGGTGTTGTTGTTGTCGAAGCAAAAAAGTACCTAACGGGACAAAACCAATGTAGAGGGAGTCGCTCCCTTGACGGATTTCTAGCCAAGAAATCTAGATTCGAGTTGCAGTTACAAAGAGAATCGAGCGGATCGACAGTTGGCGGGAAGATTTCCAGCAAGGAAATCGAGACTCAGAGGGATTCTAGGAGAGAACTTCCAAGAGGGAAGTTAGGACTCAGAGGGAGTCTAGAAGAGGAGAGGTGATGGCAATGAACGTATTGAGGGATCAGGACAGGTTGGACGGGGCCTCCAACTTTGTCATCTGGAAGGCCAAGATCCTGTCTGTTCTGGAAAGACATTGCATCAAGGGCTTCGCCTTGAGAACTGTGGTTATCCCAGTAGACCAAACTTATAATGAGAAGTATGAGGATGCAATGGTGAAGGCAAAGTGCATAATCCTTGATGGGGTCAAGGATCATGTCGTACCACATATTGCCAGGAAGAACACGACAAAGGAGATGTGGGATACTTTGACGACATTGTATCAAGGCACTTCCATGCAGTGGAAGATGCTATTAGAGAATCAACTACGGTCGTATCAACTGCAGAAGGGGGAGTAGATAGATCTATACCTCCTCAGATTGTAGGAGATTCGCGACCAACTTACTTCCATTGGGGCCACGCTAGATCAGGAGTTCATGGTGAAAACCGCCCTGAATGTAGTCTCCGAGGATTGGTGTAACGACCCATCTTTGAATACACATATTATATGCTCCTAAATAAAAAAATATATAGACGGTAGGTCCTCTTGGGCGAAGCCCAAGAGACCGAGGTTCAAATCTCATGGAGTACAGTGACCTGTTATGGTGGCGGCTAGAGGGGCGGACTCCCCAAACCGTCTGAGTCCGCTCTTGCTAAAATCATAGGATATTAGTATATCCGACTTACAAGTGGTTGGATATACTCTTGGTGTTATGGTGGCAGCTATGAGGTTTGATCCTGGGTCTCCCCTGGATTAGGCTTGATAGTTACCGATTCACCATGTGGTAAAATAAAAAAATAAAAAAATAAATAAAAATGATATTAATAAAATAGAATAAAAATCAAGTATTAATATCAATAAATAATTAATCTAAAGTTCTAAAGTTTATATTAAAAACAAACATAAATAAAGTGAAAGCATACATGAATATAAAAAGGGCAAAGAGGCAACGAATATGATAAGGTACATATCAATGTTATAAAGTCATAAAAAAAATACGTATATGGTTAATAGAGGTGTAATAATATTATAAATAACCATAACACTTTTATGAGGGTTAAACATTATAAAACCTGAATGCTTCATACGAACACCTGTAACAGGAGGATGACTCACGCCCTTGAGGAAGTTGTCACTGCAGGAGAAAGCGGTGGAGTCGCTGGTGTACAGGGCAGCCACCACTAAACCCAGCTATAAAACCGCAGATAATGGGCTGAGTTCGGGGGAAAAGAAGAGGGTAGGAGAACACCAGGAGCAGAAAATCAGGAGGACAAACCAGAGGAAGAAAATTGACCATTGGAAGAGCTTTAATCAGTCTGAGGTTCTGGGCACAGGGGACAGTGAGCTTCTGCGAGAAGCTTATTGGATTGAGCAGCCAGGCTCTGCTCAGTCTGGCTGGGTCGAATTGGTTTCCTGGTAATTGGATTAGAGTAACCACATCGTCATCAACTACACCAGAGCAGGTAGCAGTTCAGGTAGGTGTTCAAAATCCTTTAGGTTACTGTATTTCAGTTCTTGGTTCTTACTGTATTTCAATTCTTGGTTCTTACCGTATTTCAGTTAATGGTTCTTACACATGGTATCAGAGGGGTTGTTCAAACCCTTTTCGACCTTACAGGCCCTCAATTCGCTGTTCTTTGGTATATGGAGAATGAAATGGATTTCTTTAACCTCATAATTTGTCCCAAAACATGTCTATTGCACCTTCAGGAAATTCGTATGCCCTTGATACTTCGAAGTTTAGGGATTATGGTAGCTCAGACCTATTCACGATTGCTCGGATTTACAACAATTTTTGGATGCCTTCTAATGATCTCAAATGAGCGAGCTCAGGTGCCGTAGAAAAATATTGTCACAATGACCTGAGTGCCTTTAAAATTTGTATTTGCGTAAGAGAGGACGCGTGAGTTCTATAAATTTTGCATCAGTGCATTGCCCTCTTATGCATACACTGTTAATTGCCTTTGCCTGCGTTCTTTTCTTTCCCTGTCAGCTGTATCACCTGTAGCTGCAATAAAGCAAGCGAAATGATTATGTTCCTGTGCTTTGGATTCTAGCCTTAGGGCATCATTCCGACACTGCAGCACCACGCATCCTTGAATTTCGTCAATTTGTGCGTCTGTCGAGATTTAGCGCTCTCTTCCTCTCTGTGGAACGGCCTCCCCTGAACAATCCTGAGACTTTGGGTGAGTTACCAATCAAAATTCACGTTGTTCTCCTGCTCGGTTCTTCGTCTTCCATATAGAATAGTCATTTTTTTTGCTTGCAACAACCACCATGTTTAAGCATAAAAACATGTAACTAAAAATTCGACGGACAAAACAAAAATGTTGCAAATGACAAATCTGCCCATTGGAGGTGTCCGTCAAACTAAAATAAAGCCCAGTCCACGGTGAAGGGATTTGAGCGTTAAAATTCAAAAAAAAAATTGGTGCTCCCTCAGAACCCTTATCATTTAGTTAAAGTTGTATGACAATATATTGGACGTCTATAGCTTAAAATAAATTAATCGAATTTGCTATGTAATTCTATTAGTCCTGAATTAATTCAATTTGTTTTGTTATTGACATATAATATGATTTTAATGGGACAACTTCGATTTCAGTGGAAGTCTAATTTTAATTTAAAATATTAATAAATTTTTCACTATTCGTTAGTTAAAATATATATGCAAACTCGTCATTCTGTCGTTTTGATTTAACTGAACCTGTCTCAAAAACTTCTGAGTAGTCCTTGAGAAGCTTTACCGCACAACTGATAAAATCATGGTAGTCTAGAGCATTACAAGCTTTTAATGTAACATTATAATGCCCAAGAATAGAAGCACCAGTCATATTGCCCATCTTTTCATAGTTTTCAAGTGTCCTTCCCGCAGCTTTGGCGTGGGTAACAAATTATTGCCATTTTTTTCTTCTTTCTTTCATAGGTCCAACAATTTTATTTGCATCAACGCTCGTCGCTAGCTTAACACGCTTCCCCATTTCAGTTGTTGTTGCTGTTGTGAAAGTCATTGCCTGAATATTCCTTGGATGCACTCCCTCTTTTAATAATGTCAGCAATCGTGCAACCATTGTTGAGGTCTTTCTGCTCCTGGTGTTCTTCTGCTTAAAGCATCTGCTACTACATTTTCTTTTCCCTTAATGTATGATATTCCGAAGTCATATTCACTTAGGAATTCACTCCATCGCCTTTGCCTGGCATTTAAGTCTCTTTGGGTCAACAAATATTGTAGACTTTGATGGTCACTTTTAAGTGTAAAACTTCGTCCCACTAGATACTTTCTCCAAATATTTAAAGCTAGCACTACAGCGGCTAATTCTAAATCGTGAGTAGCATAGAGTTCTTCATGAGGTTTTAATTTTCTGGAAGCATATCTATTACTCCTCTATCCTGCATCAACACTGCGCCCAGTCCCTGTTTGGATGCATTAGTACATACTGTAAAATCTTTGTCCATGTCAGGGACTCTTAGGATTGGTGTACTGGTGAGTAGTCTTTTGAGTTCAGAGAAGGCTTTATTACATTCCTCGGTCCATTCATACTTAACACCTTTACGCTGAAGGTTTGTAATTGACTTTGCGATTTTGGAGAATCCCTCCACAAATCTTTGGTAATAACCGGCTAAACCCATAAAGCTTCGTATCTCATGAGCATTTTTCGGTATTGGCCAATCCATGATCGTTTTTACTTTCTCAGGATCTACTGAAATCCCTTCACCTGATATGATGTGTCCCAAATAATGAATCCTTTCTTGAAAGAATGAACACTTAGATAGTTTTCCATACAACTGGCGTTCTCTAAGACAGGACAATACTATCCGCAAATGATCTTCATGCTCTTTCTTATTCTTGGAATAGATGAGAATATCATCTAAAAAGACTTGCACAAATTGATCAAGATATTTACGGAAAACACTGTTCATAAGATTCATGAATACTGCTGGTGCATTTGTTAATCCAAATGGTACCACGATAAATTCATAATGTCCAAAACGTGTCCGGAATGCAGTCTTAGAAATATCATTTTCAGAAATCCTTAGCTGATGATAGCCTGATCGAAGATCAAGTTTTGAAAAGACAGCAGCTCCTTTCATTTGATCGAAAAGATCGTCGATTCGAGGCATAGGGTATTGATTCTTCACTGTAGCTCGATTCAAGTCTCGATAATCTATGCATAATCTTAAAGATCCATCTTTCTTCTTCACAAAAATTACAGGAGCGCCCCAAGGTGATGTGTTGGGCCGAATATGCCCTATATCCAGTAGTTCCTTCAATTGAATTTGCAGTTCCTGAAGTTCTGGAGCTGTCATTCTATAAGGTGTTTTAGAGATCGGTTGGGTACCTGGTTTTAATTCAATAGTGAGATCCAATTCTCTTACCGGGGGTAATCCAGGTAGTTCTTTTGGAAATACATCCGGGAATTCGGCTAACACCGGATATTGTCCTATGGATGGCCCTTTTCCTTGGCTTACTTCTTGAATTACATAAGCCTGACAACCTTTCCTTAAACAACGCTTCATCTGCATTGCTGAAATGTAGCGTAAAGAAACTTCCCTCTTGATTCCTTGAATTTGGATTACTTCATCATTTATGCCTAGAATCCTTTTCCCATAACAGTCTACCTGTTGACCCTGCCGCCCGCACCTACCTACCAGT
>APFE031056312.1:236322-249848 GCA_000404065.3 Pinus taeda | reverse complement strand
GTCCTTTATTCGATCCTGTGTTTCTATTTAACTAGGTGTTCCGACTCATTTAGTAGGGTTATTAGATTTCAATTTAGTGACCAAGTGCACATAATACCAAGTTTGAATTTTTTTCCGTACGAAAAAAGCACAATTTGTATTAATATTAGTGTAGAAATTTACAAAAGTCAGTTGCTGTTTAAAGCATAAGCCATTTTGGCATTGTCTGTTAATTGAAACACGTTGTGATTGCAAGTACTTCAAAATCTCAATAAGAAATAGTAAATTCTCTGATTAAACTATGTATAGAGAACTGAAAGGATATAAGCTAGATACAAAATTACACAAAAATACAGCGAACAGTGGTATGCTTGTTTTAGGATATTGTATGTTCTTGTTGAAAAATACACCATTTACGATGGGGAAGAAAATCTCTCCTTACAGAGGACACTGTTTTATGCCCAGTGGCCAGGTAGTCGAATAATCTCCAACAGAAACAAAACCATACTTCAGTAGTGCCCAAAAGAGAGCCTATATTCCTGGAAAAAGAAGGTTGTCCATGACATAGGTGTTGTTCTCCCATTTGATTTCCATGTACCATTTACCTGATTTTTGGAACATACCTTTTTTTGATAGGCTATCAGCGTGCATATTTTGGGATCTGCGTATGCGCTGGATTGTGTAGCCATTTTGAAGTTGCCAAAGGACCACTATTCTCTTCATCCATCCTAGTAAAGAAGGGGTGTTGATGGAAGCCTTTCCTAAAACATGGTCAATTATGATCTTGGAGTCTCCATATACATGTAGGAAAGGGATATTTAAGAAATTGCTAAACCACAATAGGCCCCAAAGAGCCATTGCTTCTGCCTTGTTGTTGGTGCCATTTCCTCCATTCCAAAGAATATTGTAGGTTAGTTGTTCAGTTATGGATATCTAAACCCCACAACCACATAACCCTTTTTGTGAAGCACTGTCAAAAAAGCCCATTGGATACATTAGCGGTGAGTTAATGTGCCCGCGGGGATTGTTACTTGACCATTTGGGCTGGGGAAAAAAACATTGTAATTTGTTACAATTCTGTGAAAGACCTGCTGGAAATCCTCTCTCGTATTCTGGGGCATGAAATTGTTCCGCCATTTCCAGATTGCCCATATACTGATTAAAGGAATGGGTTTCCAGGAGGACTTCTATGTACCCTAGCATTCCAGTGAATCCTTGATGGACGCGTGCAGTATAAAACAAAAGCCAAAATATTTAGATAATTTTTTCCATGCTTGTGTGGTGAGTTTACATTGCAGGCAGATGTGATTATTGTTTCCTGCTTCGCATTTACAAATAAAACAGATACCCGGCCCTTGCCAGTGTCTTTTTTGTAGATTCTCCTAGATGAGGTTCTTGTTGTGAAAAACCAACCAAGAAAAGATGATAATTTTGTTTGGAATCTTTGTTTTCCAAAAAACTCTGGGGAATTGCAATCCTGATTGAAGTGTTGGTATTCTGGAACAGGAGAGATAAGTATCAGCGACAATAATATTATCAGTCTTCATCTTACCTTTCCATGTGAGATAATCTTGGGGTTTCGTACGACAGATACCAATGTTTTTTATATTTTGTATAATCTTGTTCCATTGTAGGGTCACTTGACCATTTAGGCCAATGATGTGTGCTTCCTTCCAAATCGGTAAAGGGCCTTGCCAGCTCGCTATAGCTTGGCCCCATAAAAAAATGCCCAATCCATGAAGGATATTTTTAATGTTCTCTTGTATGGAGCATTCCTCCTCAGCTCCCAGTATTGGATCCATGGCCATAAGAATATTGTTTCCATTCTGAAATCTCCATGTAAGTTGTTGAAAGAAAAAATTCTCCATTTTCTGAAAACTTTTGCATACCGTTGAGCCTTGTTTGATGCCTATGGTGCCTTTCTTGTACCAGTATCCAAAGTATTTATTACCAAGTTACCTTATTTGGATGGTATTACTCTAGGAGCCTTTCCCGAATAAACCCCTCCATAAGGATTTCATCAGTAAAGGTCCTCCAAATCTGCGGAGATCCATAATTCCCCATCCCCCCAATGCTTTTGGAAGAGTAATGCTGGCCAATTTGGTGAAATGATATTTCTTCCTTTAGTGGAAGCCTCCCCAAATGAAGTTCGTTGTGAGGTGATTTAGCTCCTTGATAATGCTCGCATGGATATGGAATAGGTGGGCCCAATATACAGTTAGTTGTGCTAAGACTACTTGGGCAAGAATAACCTCCCACCCATTGAGAGACATCTGAACTCCCATCCAGACATCTTTTATAATATCGGTCAATGATCCATTGCCAGTTAGCTCTGTTGTAGCAACAAGGTTTTAGGTGGTATCCGAGATACTTCATTCCCTTTTGGATAAGTATTGCCTTGATACGATATAATATTTCAATATATTCAATGGTTTCCATGTTGCATTCCCCATGATAAATTACATATTTCCCTTCATTTATCTGTAGTCCTGTAGCACTTGTAAATCTCTTTAGAATATTAAAAAGACATAACTAGGAGAAGCGGTAGAGCATACCCAAAATCAATATGTCATCTACAAAGAGACTGTGTGATATGCTGTTGTTGTTGCTTATCATCAGAGGCCGGAAATGTTCCTCCATAACTGCTCTTTTTATATGCAGGCATAGGTAGTGCTTTGCCAGGATGAATAATAGCGAGGATAGTGAGCAGCCTTACCTTTGTCCTCTAACAGCTCGAAAGAATTTAGTTGGATGTCCATTTATCAGGATGTCATAATTTACCTTGTTCACACATGCCATTATCCAGTTTATACATCTAGGACTGAGTCTAATTTTGGTAAGAACACATCTAAGGAAGCCCCAATCCAGGCAATCGTAAGCCTTCGTCAGATCAATTTGAAAGATGGCCGCATCTAATTTTTTAGTGTGAATCATATGCACACTTCCCTGCGTATTTGCAACAGCGTCATGAATGAGTCTATCTTTGAGAAAGCCATGTTGTTCCTGAGAGATGAAGCACGAGAGAGTATTTCGCAATCTTCCAGCAATAGCCTTTGAGATGATTTTGTATATGGTATTGCACAGGGAGATCATCCTAAAATCCAAGAAGGTATCAGCATTGTTTTTCTTAGGAATGAGAGCAATGTATGTTGAGGAGATGCGTTGATGAATTCTACCCATTGTTCTGGATTCATCAACCATACTCAGAAGGTCCTTCTTTACGAGTTCAAAAAATGAAGGAAGAGTTCGATCCTCCATCCATCTGGACCTGGACATTTATCCTTCTTGAAGGATTTCATCGTTGCTAGGGGTTCTTCCTCGATAACTATCTTGTAGAGTTCTTCATTTTTCTCATCCCTGAACATTGTAGGATAGGGTTCAATTCCCCAGATAATATCTTTTGCCATTATATTTTCATTTCTACTATATGTTTCATGGAAATACAGTACACCCGCATTACATATATCTTCTTGAGTTTGGTGTGTTTTCCCATCCCCATTCCTAATCTCCCAGATTGTATTTATGTTACGGCGATGGTTTGCATAACGGTGAAAGAATTTTGTATTTCGATCTCCCTCCCTTATCCAGGTTGTTCTGCCTTTTAATCTCCATGTGGATTCTTCAATGGATAGTAATTTTTTTTTCCTGATTTCCAGTGCTTGTATGATCTTCATGGCAAGGCATTGAGTGGACATTTTTGAGAAGATCCTATCCATTTCCTTCTGGATGTCTTTTAGTTCTTTCCTATTTGCATCTGTTTTTGCCAGGGTTTTACTTTCTTGCAAAGGTAATCTAATTTTTCAAGGAAATTCTGAGTGGAAGAGGAGTTTGTAGGAGGAATATGTCATCCCCAGGATTCCTGCATAAGCTCATTGAACTCCGGATCTTCCATAGAGGATTTGTTAATTTGAAAGGAAGACCCTTGTGGATTCCAGTGTTCCTCCATTACAATGAGATGGGTCTGTGGTTGGATGTGAAGTTACTGATGATTTCCGTGAAGAAATCACCCAGTTCAATCAACTTTTCATGGGCTAAGAAATTATCCAATCTTTTGGCCACATATGTTGTTCCAAATCGGCCATTATCCCAACTGGGGGCAATTTTAGCAGGGCAAATGTCCACAAAATTATATGATAGTAGAGCATCCTGAAAAAGACCAGCCACAGGGTCCACCTTCCTGCCGCAACCCCATACTTCATCACTGGTTAAAGTGCAGTTTAAATCTCCTGCAATGATAAAGGACACCAGTGCCATCATTTCTGTCAGGACCTGCAGTTCGTGCGACGGGCAGGGTGACTCCACAATGTGACGTGCGTGCGAAACATGAAACAAAATGAACGTTGGGCAAGTTTGTAAGGTGTTGGACAAGTTGAGGGGGCAGTCCCATGAGTTGGGCGGGCCGACCATCCTCCGGGGCGAGACAACACATTATGAATGAGTCGGTCGGGCGTTTGGTGTGGGTCGGCTGGGTGACACAACCCGCCACCCGCCCGTATATATTGGAGGGTGTTTGGAGGCAAACGATCATCAAGAATTTGATCAACAACGTGAACTCATTCAGAAAAGTCGTTCGTACAGTCGTTCGAGAAAATCGTTCGGACGGTCGTTCGGGAAACTCGTTCGGACATTCATTCAGGAAAGTCATTCGGGAACTCATTCGAACAGTCGTTCAGAAAACTCGTTGGGGCAGTGGTTCGAAAAAGTTGTTCAGAAAAGTCGTTCAAGCAGGTCGTTCGGACAGTCGTTCGGGCAGGTCATTCAGGCAGGTCGTTCGGACAGTCGTTCGAGCAGGTCGTTCAGGCAGGTTGTTCGCACAGTCGTTCGAGAGGGTCGTTCGAGAGGTCGTTCAGGCAGTCGTTCGGGAGGTCGTTCGGGTGACCTGCACGAGGTCGTGTGGCGACCCGAGTAAGGTCGTTCGGGTGACCCAGGCGAGGTCGTGTGGCGACCTGGGTGAGGTCGTTCGGGTGAACCGGGTGAAGTCGTGTGGCGACCCTGGTGAAGTTGTGCGGCGACTTGGGCGAAGTTGAACGGGTGAATGGTCGGCGTGCGGACAGGCAGCCGGGCGAGGGCGCACCGTGCACGACGAAATGGTGAAGTGTTGAGATTGTGAACGAAGGTGTGTCTCGGTTGGAGGCGCCCGTGTGTGGCGACTTGGAGGCGCGCCCGAGTTGGGCAAACGACATGACGGTGCGACAAGGTGAACGAAGGGTTGGTGAGTCGTGCGGAGACCGTGTGGAGGTGCCGACGAGCTAGGCAACCGAGTTTGCCGATGTTGTGAAAATTTGGCTAAGTGTAAATTTGGGGTTTCCCAAGATTTAACTTGTGCATTGTAAAAACGAAAGATTGCATAATATATTGTTGGGCAGACTCATATTGCAGGGAGTTGCACCTCCCTTTATACTGTTGCATTTCTCTTGTATAATGTTGTTGATAATGAATGTGTATGGGCTTCATTAAATATAAAGGATAAACATGTTTTACTTGGTTGCGAAAAACAAACTAAGTATCGGTTGTGAATTAGGCGTAGTCCGCACACATTGGTATTGTTAAAAAGAAAGTGTGGGGTGGTGCCGCACCTCACCGGCACGGTTGGAAGACCACCGCCGCTGTTGGCGTCGTGACATTTGGTATCAGAGCTGGCTGTTGCCGAGTTAACAGTGGAAGCAGGTACTTGCAGGTGAAGGAAGCTAGTTTCACATAAGTGGAACAAGGGTCGGTTCATGGTTGCAGGGTGCTTGGTGAAGCTGGTAAAGGTTGGAACCGGGTGTCATAGAGTTGGGCAGGCGGTACTACGTGCTGGTCATACGATTTGGGCACTTGTCAGGTGGGCAAGTGGGACTGCGTGTGGGCAGGTATACACAGTTTGGGTGTTTGAACGAAGTACGAACCGAGGAAGACGAAGTACAAGGCATGGCAGATTTGGAAGAATGTGAAGGGAAGCTCTTGCTTACCTTATACAGGTTGAAGTAGTTGAAAAAGGAGAATCCCCGTATTCAAGAAGAGCTTGCAGTCTTGGAGAAGAATGTTGAAGATGAGCTTCTTCAACTTGGTTGGACAATGGAGCAAGTTGAGGTTGCAGATTGTGCTACCAAGGAAGAGGAAGTCTTGATGACCGAAGATGTTGCAGACATAACCGTGACCGAGGATGAACTTGAGAGTGATCAAGTTGGACCAGGATCGTACAGTTTGCAGACATGTATGGATGAGGGTACTCTCATGGAGGAACCTCATGATGATGTAAGTACTATTGATACATGTGTTTCATTTGAGCGTTTGGTAGATGGACCGTGTGCAAGGAAGGGCAAAGACAATTTGTTGATGCTAGGGAACATCTTACCATGGATGTTCATGATGAGACCTTGTATGGAAAAACAAGGATTGTTGATTGTTGCTGGACTTGTTGGGGTTGTTTGTGACCTTATGCTAGAAGGTACAAAGGCCCGTGACAAGGGTGGAACTTGATGATCGTTGTGGAGGAATGGGTTATGCTTTAGTCACATGGCAAAGTGCTCGGCATGACTCATGGAAAGATTGGAGGGCACACACACTTGAGTTGCTTGGGTGGACTTCTCATGGCCGAGACCAAGAGATAGTCTTGATGGACACTTTGGTGGAGGAGCTATGATGAAGGAAACTCATGACATGACATGATGATATGGTTGGGTGACCGAGTTCACTAGACCGAAGATTGTAGCTTGGATAGGGATGACCGATGGTTGTGATGAGCCTACTTGGGTGGACTACATGACAACTTAGTCATGGACATCAAGTTGGAGACATGGAGCATGGTAGTCTTATGCAGGGACATATTGTGGGTGCACTTGTAGAGATGTCACTTATGGGCATCCAATGAAGTACCAGGCATGGATGTTGAGCAGATAGATGTGTTTGTGTGACATGGAGACTTATACTTATGAGACTATGGGGAGGTTGTACACTCTTGTGCAACAAAGCCATGGACTTGGGTGGAGTTGTGAGCAGACTATGGGGCATTCTTACTACATGGAGAGCTGAGGCATCTTGCAGAGACCTTTGGGTGGAGACTTGTATGCTTGCTGAGATGTTGGTTGAGGATGACTTATGGAGCTCATGATGACATGAGATTATTGTGACTTCTTGGAGACTTCATACATGGTGGACATGGAAGATCTGATGCATTGAGGAGCTAAGGTCAGAGACTTTGGTGCAGGATGGGGTGCACACTGTCAAAGTACATGTATGGGCATGGCTTGAAAGAGTGACTTGATGTGGATTATCGATATGAGGCACTTTGAGGTGATGGAGTTACAATGCTGATGGTGTCTTAGTGGCAACACTTGGGCATGGGTTGAGCCGAGACTCAACTACTTTCTACACATGGGAGCTGATTGATCTTTGATCATGGGCAGCACATGGATGCATGAGAAAGGTGTTCTCTTGAGGCACTTGACTTGATGGAGAGAGGTGTTCTCTTAGAGCACTTGGCAAACTTGAGGGATGACACATTGCAGATGTGATGGAGATAGCTTCATGGGCATAGATGTGGCAAACCGAGAGTTGGAGTTTGATGAGATGGTCTCTTCACATGGAGGAGGCACACATATGGATGATGTTGGGATTGATGTGGTTGATTTCATATAGCACATTGGTACCAAACATCATGGACATGTTGCAGATGAGATGAGGACTACTTCATGGACCTGAGCATGGTTTACTTATGAGGATGGATTCTTGATCGAGTTCGGGATGTAACAGGGATGCTTTGAGGAACAACTAATGGTGGCATGAGGGTGTGCATTCTCATGATTTGGGTGTGATGGTTGGACTAGCTACCCAACTAGTTCAGACATGAGGGGCTAGCATGTACATGAGGTGTTAGCATTGTGTTGGAGTATCATGGCAGCAGGTTCACATGGGAACGACACATGATGAGGTCAACACTATATGTTGCAATGAGCATATAGCTTGAGATGGAGGGACCAGCCTTCCACGATGGAGCAGCATGTGGAGATTGTGACATGATGGTTGATTGTCATGGATTGAGAGGACTTCCGATTGTTGAGATGAGATGTTGGCACATGGTTGAAGTGTGTTAACACTTGTTGACATATCATGGGCAGTTTGCACATGATGGAGATGATGCACATGATGGAGTGGACACTTTGTTGCAGTGGACATGTAGCTTGATGTTGAAAGGATCAGCCTTTCACGGTGGAGAGCAGCATGGAGACATTGTGGCAGGTGGCCGGTGGTCATGGACATCTGATATATGACATACCTTGGTATGGACTATTTTGGTGACAGTTGGTCACTTAGATGAGACATAGTGGAGATGGAGGACCTACCTATGTTGCAGGGTGTTTGCCATATGTGAGGGGAGTAGACATCATGGATTGATGCTTGGAGTTGGGATGTTGTCGAGGACAACAACGACTTCAGGTGGAGGAGGATGTAACGCCCTAAGGTTTGTGCGACGGGCGGGCGCCCGGGTGCGCGCACGCTGGGCGAGCGTGCACGACGGCACGACGACGGAGCGCGGGCACCATCGCAGAAAATGTGACGTTACGACCGCAAGAAATGCGACGATACAAAACAATTGCGACACTTGGTGAAAAAGTGCGTGGAGCGACTTGGAGTTTATACCCACGATGGAGCGAAGGATTGAGGGGCGGGCCGACCAACGGAAGGTGGGCAAGCCGACTCAGGAATGGCGTTCAGAAGGGGTGTCAAACCACATTTTTGGGGGTCAGCCGAAGGGGTACCACCCACGCACGAAGGCTATATATACATGGGCGTGGAGAGCTCATTATCATCAACGAACGCACTTGCAATCTTCGCAAGAGCTAAGTAGGAACTGCGCACAAGAGAGGAAGTGCGGAATTTTCCACGCACACTTGTATTGTAAAAACTGATATTCTTAATAAACTGTTGGGCAGACTCACATTACGGGGAGTTGCCCCTCCCCTTTATACTTGTTGCAATTGTTGATGTTCTTGTTTTATAATTGCGATGGTTAATGAATGAGTATGGGCTTCATTAAGTATAAAGGATAAATGAATGTTTATTTGGTTGCGAAACACAAGCTAAATAATGCGAAGGTGAATTTAGGCGTAGTCCATGTGCACGAGTATTGTTAAAAAGAAAGTGTTCGGTGGTGCCGCACCTCGTCGACACGGTTGAAAGACCACCGTAGGCTTGGGGGCGTGACATTGGGAGTCGGTTGGTCCAACTGAGGCCTTCCCCAAATGCCCAAATTTTTAAATACGAATGATTTTTGGAAACACTAGATCAAATTGTCAGATCCATGGAGATATAAAATAACAATATAATCTTCAAGAATTAGAGATACCAGCTAATTCATTCAAATTAAAATTGCCACCCTAGATCCAATAAACTAAGCAAGATACATGTCTAATAAATTATTCGACAAAAGCTATTAATCGACAATTTATAAATAATATTCAACAAAACATTAAAAACAATATTACCATAAAATACCGGAAAGGAACACTGTCATCAATAAAACCCCAAAGACTTTGCGTTGTTATTATTCCAGAAATATTACAAGAGAGCTTCGAGAACTAGTACACGATCTAAAAGATCGGATGAATTGAATGACAGCTCACCTCTAATTTATAGATTAATTCTCCAATGGCTAGTTGGCTTAATCCCCGTTGAAGTAATCTCGACCGTTGAAAAAGATTTAATTATCTTTTAATCTCCTCTATCGAAATTATTTTATTTTTGAGGAAATTCGAATTTTTCATTTAATTGAATTTTAATCAACTCAAAATTAGTTATTTTGAGTTGATTTTCTCAAAAGAATGACTTTGAATTAACTACCAAGGCCCAAGGGTCCAAAATTTCTTGAAATTTTCAATATTCCCTTGGTCGAGGACCTCTAAAAATTCTTTGAGATCCATGAATTTTACCTTTTGGATAATTAATTTTTCCTAGGACTTAAAATTAATTAAATTTATGGTTTAGGATTTTAATTTATTTTTGCCAAGAAATTTAATTAATTGACTTATGAGGGGATTAATAATTTTTCCAACCCTCAAATATTTTAGCCATGGTGTCTAAATATGAGGAACCATGCACTAAAATATTTGTTACATCAAGATATTACAATTTAATACATGAAGGAGGAACACACGTTTGTTATAGACCCTCATTTATAAAACCCCATTCTGCGACTCAATATGATCTAGTAGACCAAGTAATTTGTAATAAATCAATTTAACCAATTGGCTTAAATTACTCCCAAATTACTTTTACGGAGACTCAATTAGAACACTAGGACTTACCTAAAATCTTGACAACAAAATTCACCCTAGCTTTGGGGTGAGGTTGGAAGGAAAAACTTTGTCAATCATTCGTGTTTAGAAACACACACGAATCAGTGAAACGAAAATCCTCCTAGGATAGAAATCGTCACCAAAAAAGTAAGATTACCTAAGTTATTACATACACAGACAGTCTTACTAGGATCATTTACATTATAAACATGCAAAATGGTTTACAACTTTTTGAAAATGATGATGAAATCTGGATAATCTCATTGCTCAATGATGATGGAATCTTCTTGCAAAAATGTACACTACTATAGGATAGTTGACGAGGAGTGGTCAACAAGGTCAACCGTCAGCATGGTAGCATCCAAGTATAAAGCCAACGTAGGATTATCCCTAAATGTGTTTAATTCATGAACAATTGCACATATAATCCAAGATAGTGAAGTTGAATTCATAAAAAATGAAAAGGACTATCTGCAATTAGAGCAAGATGCATTTTGGAAAAAGAGATACGTTTTCATGCAAAGCTTAATGAATGAGCTACTCTAGATAGAAATTTGTATGAAAGGATAGTCTCATTCTTTATACTTTTGAAAGTCCCTTTGTTATTTACTCATGATCAAATATAAGCTTCATGGAATAAGTATATATGATGTAATGGTGATGAAATTACACCTCCATGTTATGTTAAAATGATCCACTATTTAGTGACTCTTCAGCTTCTTGATATTTCTATCTAAAGCATCTTTCATTTTGACTTTAATCACCCACAACAAGAAATTGCATGCCACTATGTTTTTCGGCTGCAGCCAGCTATAAGGTTTTTTGTGTCTTGTTACCCATCAAAAGTGGGTAACCCCTAGGAGGAAAATTTCCTCCACTTTGATCAACTAGCTAGCTAGCAGCCCTATGATGATCCAGTGATCCACAGATAGCTTTATGTCAAGCTCTCCACCTATGCTCTAGTCAATGCTCTCTCTCATTAAGCATACTTCTTGATGGAAGGTGGGTCATCTATCCAAGGGTAACTTAACCTTTTGTAATCATGTGCTTTCATTTAATGTTGAGGGGATAATAACATGGCTCACAGGCCTGGATGATTGACTGCTCTTGATCGTGTCCTTGCTCCCATGATTTACCTAGGAGATTATCCTTTGTCCCTAGTCCTATGTGACCTTCCCCTGAGGCCTTTCTTTCTATTTTTCTAGAGAGACATGAATAGGAGGCATTTATTGATGTAGCATGCCCAAGGTAACCCATACTTGTCATTTTCTTTCTATCCTTGATCTCCATCTCCCTTCTCTAGGTTGGTTGTCATTGTTACTTCTATCTACATCTCTGAGTCAAGGCCAGAAAACTTTGCCCTAAAAGGTTGATGTAGTTGAAAGAAAGTTAAAAGCATCTAAAGACTCAATGAAAGAAAATTAAAAATGCAAAAGATGGTTGGTGTTGACACCTAATCCGAAACGGATGGGTGAACTGGACAGTCATCCAGAAGATGAACTGATCCATTTTGTTTATGTATATAAATGTAGGTTACCTAATGAATAAAACAATCAGTTTCTCTCGCTCATTTATTCTGGAGTTACCCTGGCCTGACATGGTATCAGAGCACAGGTCCCAGAATAATTGTAACTCCTAACTGAGAGCTGCTCAGTCTCTGACATAACTGAAGACTGAAGACTGCCTTCATTGAAAGGCCTGTCGCTGCCTTCATTGAAACGACTGATGCTGCCTTCATTGAAACACCTGGAAATTCAAAGCATTGGAACGCCTGTTTGAAAAGTTGGCTTAAACGCTGTGTGTATCGGAGCACCACCACGAGCCCGGTAACATTGTTTTGAAATCTATTGTGCCTTGTACCATTGCGCTGGAAGCGTGACAGTTGTTTTTTTTTTGAAAACGCTGTATTTAAAATATTGGAAACGCTGTTCAATCTCTGATATTTGAAACGCTGGTGGAAATAGTTGAAACGCTGTTCATTTGTCTAATAGTTGAAACGCTGTTCATTTGTCTGATATTTGAAACGGTGTGGTGCTGGTGCATTTGCTGTTCATTTGTCTGATATTTGAAACGGTGTGGTGCTGGTGCGTTTGCTGTTCATTTATCTGATATTTGAAACGGTGTGGTGCT
Source organism: Pinus taeda (assembly GCA_000404065.3). Classification (NCBI taxonomy): domain Eukaryota; kingdom Viridiplantae; phylum Streptophyta; class Pinopsida; order Pinales; family Pinaceae; genus Pinus; species Pinus taeda. The sequence goes on along the minus strand of APFE031056312.1, from coordinate 237,462 downwards.
GGTGCGTTTGCCACTGTGCAGTTGCCAACGGTGTGGTGCTGGTGCGTTTGCCACTATGGAGTTGCCAACGGTGTGGTGCTGGTGATATAAAACAGTTTTTAAATAAATAAAAAATCGATGGTGATGTAAACAGTTTTTTTTTAAAATCGATTGTGATGTAAAACAATTTTTTGAAATCGATTTTGATGTTGAAAGAATGCCACTGCCTATTGAAAGACTGCCGCTTGAAAGACTGCCGCTGATGTAAAACAGTGTAGAAAGGATTTTTTGAAATCGATTTTGATGTAAAACAGTTTGTTGAAAGACTGCCACTGCCTGTTGAAAGACTGCCGCTGATGTAAAACAGTGTAGAAAGGATTTTTGAAATCGATTGTGATGTAAAACATTATGTGGCCTATCTACTTTCACTATTTGAGGACGCCCATTTGTAAAACGCATATTGTATTGGTTAAGAGGATTGATGGTTTCATTTTATTTGCATTCATGACTACCGTATGAAATCTTGTCAAAATGTGGTTAGCCCTATGATACATATAGCAGAAGTGTGAATATTGGTGTTATATATATCTGTGACAACAATATATTACAGTGAAGCGCTCTTTTCCAGTAGCAGAACTTTGAATATTGGGGTTATATATTACAGTGAAGCGCTCTTTTACAGAGATATGTAGCAGAATTTAATGATTTTTTCTCCATAACAAAATCATTTTTTTTTTAAAAGCAGCGGAAGTTTTTTAAGAGTAATTTTTTCCCATCAGAAGTATATATCAGCAAAAGTTTTTTATATCAGTAGAAGTAACCTTTACAGAATGCATTCAATCATCTCTATGATAGGAATAGTTCTCACTGGCAAGGAGAACTATCCTGACTGGTCCCGGATGGTACAACACACCCTCATTTTCAATGAGCTGTGGAAAGGAGTGTGTGTCGGAGAAGGAGACAGTGACCCAGAAAAGCCTACATCAGACAAAAAGCTTGCCATCTGGGAAAACAAGAACAGCAAAGCGTATGCATTAATAGCAGCGTCTGTAAATAAGGAGGTGAGTCGTCACCTTACAACATGTTCAACTGCCTTTGAAGCTTTACGAAAGCTGAAAGAGCTCTATGACTCACATTCTGCACTTGAAGTCGTCCAACTTA
>APFE031056312.1:174411-220273 GCA_000404065.3 Pinus taeda | reverse complement strand
TAGCCACACTTTCATCATTGTACATTCTGAGATTTTCATATTGAATTCTGAGGGTTTGAAGTTTTGCTCGTTTTACCTTATCATCTCCTTCATAGCTCAGAACAATCTTGTCCCATATTTCCTTAGCGGATTTATACTACATTACTTTGACAAATTCAGACTGTGATAGACATCCCAATATAGTATTGACCACCTTTCCATTCGTTTCATATTTCTTCTTTTCAGCCAGATCTGTGGGAGTTGATGATGGAAAAGTATACCCTGTATCTATGATATCCCAGACTTCAGTACCCATAGATTGAAGATAGGCAGTAACTCTAACCTTCCAGTATATGAAGTTTGTTCCATCAAAAACTGGTGGTCTGATTGATGCTTCCCTCTCGTAGTTGCTCATGTTGAAAGATCTTCCTTCAAGCGATCAAGCTTCTTCAGAAGGACCTGCTCTGATACCAATTGTTGGAAATAATACTGAGAGGGGGGGTGAATCAGTATTATCAAGTCAAATATTCCTTTTTCAAAAACAAATTGTATACGCTACTTCAGTTAGTTAAACCCGCATATATACGCAACTAAGCGGAAAGAAAACCGCGTAAACAGAGAAAACTTTTAATTTACTTAATCTTTATGATGATAATTGTTAATCAATGATGCAGAATCAAATAACTAGTAACCAGAGACAGTGAAACAAAGTAGAAAGACAATCGCACACAAGAACACAAGATATAAGGTGGAAACCCAATGTGGGTGAAAACCACCTGCTGCAATTTGTCTCTATCTTTTCTTTAATTTAGAAACTTCTTTTTACAATTGTATTAATGCAGTCCTTTACCAGTACGCAGGTTGCAACCTGCAGAGAGCTACAACCCTCTCTCATTTTCCATACTCTCCTGGAAGGGAGCTACAACCCCCTTAGCTCTTGCACTAACCAAGATACTAGTACGTAGGTGCTGGCCTACAGAAGGCTACACCTTCTGTTTCTTCCAGGGACCACGTTTCATAAATTTTCAGACTGGATCCATGAACATCAATCAATCATCAAGAATTTCTCTATCAACCAATCTCCTTTCCACTAATTAAATCTGAATCAACTAGATACTTCTCTGACAGTTGTACCCAAAACACAGTACCAGAAACCACATACCAGGAAACAGAACCCAGAACACAGCAGCAATAAACAAAAGCAGCAATATCACAGTTTAAAGCATATACGCTATTTAATTAGCCTGAAACATGCGTGCATATGCTTCTGCGTATGGAACAACCTGCGTATACGCAATCTTACTTCACTGAACCTGCATGTATACGCGCCTTCGCTTCACTGAACCTGCGTACAGATCTATAAGGGATAATTCACCTTTTCAGATATTCAATCACTGATTAACCCAGATTATCAGACTTATAGATCAAGCATGCGCCACATCTAGTAGATCAAAATCATACAAAGATACTATCATTCAAGCTTAAAGATTATGACCCATGAATAGAACTTATCCTTCCTTTTGCGCTAAGGTTCCTCCTTCATTCAGATCCAGATCACCCAAATACCAATATGCCAGCTCTTGCACTTTATCAGATCTTCAATAATAATTCAGATAATCATTTGCCACATGGTCTCCTTCCTCTTTTATAGTCTTAGGCCTTCCTTAATACCATGGTCCAAAACCATAACATTTCAATACCATGAACCCAAAGCTAGGGATCAACACATTTGACGAGACGCCATGGTCCAAAACATAGGTTCAAATCCCAAGAACTAACTACCATGGACCAAAAGTATGATCCCCAACATATACGCGCTTTTGTAATGTACAACCCGCGTGTATACGCATCTTCGTCTCGATGAACCTGCGTATATGTCTTTTTCTTCTTTCTGAGAGCCTGAACTGAGATCGGTTACCAATGATAGTTGCCATCAAGGACAACACCTGTGCCATAGCTCCAAACCTGTGCCATAATGCCAACAATTACTTATGCAATTTATCGTTCTTTCGCATAGTTTTCCTCCGCAACCTTGTATGTCGTATAATGAAAGCCATATTCACATAGCTTTGTCCAGTTTTCCACACTCCACATAATTTCCACAATGTGCACAGTGAAAACTTTATTTGCATCTCCGCATTTCTGCAATCTACCATTATTTCTATGTCCGCACCTTCGTATCCAACACAATGAAAGCCACATTTGCATAGCTTTACTCAATATCTCCATAGCTCGCATAATGAAAACCATTTTCACATAGCTTTGTTCACACACTGCAGAATTTCCATATTGCGCACAATGAAAGCTTTATTTGCATTTTTGCATTCTGCACAATATGTTATTAAAGGCTAGTCTCTTTATTAACCAAAGAAATCATGCACATATTTATCCTATTAACACGCGTCACTATTACAAGGGGCCAAACGCAAACAGGTTGTTATATCATTTGTACATGTCAAACCATATACCAGTAGAACCAAAGATTACCAGTAAACATCAGTGTTTATAACATATTATATCTTACAACCTTTGTAATGATAACAAATAATGTGCAAACTATTGAAAGCATTTAATACCAGAACATGCCAGAAAGAATAATTGTGCAGGGCAACCATACATGGAAAAACAATGTCGAGACATAAATGTTTACGAAGATGTAGAAACTTGTAGTGGTAGATACTAACTACGGTGCAAATGACTCTATACTCTACATTGAAGAATTAATTATGTCTCGGCAATACTATTAATATATATTCACAAATCAGTGTGCAATTTTGGGTTTGTGTTTTGTCATAATTGCAGAATGCTACATTTCCGCAATCTTTTTCGCAATCTATCGTTATTCCTGCCTCTACACATGCTTCGTTCGCACATCCACATTCTGCGCAATGAGAGCCACCTTCCCACTCCATCTTCGCATTTTTTACAATGAAAGTTGCTTATGCACTTTGTACTCCGCACAATGAAAGTCATTTCTGTGCTAATTAATTGATTAAGGTATGCCTCTTTGTGCAGGGCTCACATTTTGTTGTTATTCAAGAATGTCAGCATTTCTGCAATTCACCTTTATTTCTGTGTTGGCACTTTAACCTACTATTATTTCCACAATCTACCATTATTTTGCATAGCTTTCCTCCACACCTTTGTATGTCACATAATGAAAGCCATCTTCACATAGCTTCGTATGTATTTTTGCACTTCACAGAATCTTTGTAGTTCTCGCAATGAAAGGTTTATCCGCATCTTTCCATTTCCACAATCTACTATTATTTTCGTGTTTGCACCTCTGTCTCCGACACAATGAAAGCCACCTTCGCATAACTTTCATCCACACTTCCGTAGCTCACATAATGAAAGCCATTTTTTGCATAGCTTCTTCCGCACTTTTGCTCTCTGCAAAAATTCCATATTGTGCACAATGAAATCTTTATTTGCATCTTTGCATTTTGCAAAGTGTGTTATTAAGGCTATGTCTATTTATTAACTGAAGAATTAGTTTAGATATTTATCCGATTAACACACATCACTATTACAGGGGCCAAACACAAGCATGTTGCCCATATCATTTGTACACATCAAACCATATATTGATAGAAGCAAGGATTATTGGTAAACATTAGTGTTTATAACATATTATATCGCATAGTCTTTGTAATGATAACATGTAACATACAAACTATTGAAAGCATTTAGTATTAGAGCATGCGAGAAAGGACAATTGTGCAAGACAACCAATTTTTATATATGGAAAAACTATGTTGAGACGAAAATGTTTGCAAAAATGTGGGAACCTGTAGTGACAGATACTAACTACGGTGTAGACGATTCCACACTCAACATTGAATAATTAATTAAGGCTTAGCAGTATTATTAATATATATTCAACAAATTGACGAACAATCACATCATCACTCTTAATAGCATTTACTTTGATGCATTGTGTAATGATTACTAGTTGCAAACATATCAATAAAATCATGTCTATCAATATTATAAAATAGTCTTTTGGGCTTTTATTTAGTAACTCAATGCATAATCAAAACATTATTCGAGTGCTTAATTTAGCATTTATTGTTTGTAAACAATTCAAGAATATGCACAGGACTCTAGAGCCAGTATCCATCATAGCAAATTGAAACAATGTGCAAATCTCCTTCGCACATTTTTATTTCAGATTTCTTCCGCACAATGGAATCTTCCTCTGCGTCTTCACACCTCGTGCATGTGTAATGATTATTCATCATAAACATATCAAGAAGATCATATTTATCAATATATAAAATAGTTTTTTTGGCATTTATTTAGCGAATCGATGCATAATTAGCACAGTTGTAGACAAGTCAAGTAGATGCACAAGGCTCTGCAACCAATGTTTGTTATAGTGTATTGAAACAATAAGCTTCGCACACATCTTGCACAAATTGTTTTGTTTTTTGGAGATGTTTTGACGATTACCATATATAAAAGATTAATCAATACATAATCAAGTCATCATAAAAACTAAATTAAAGCTTAGTTCTATGATTAACAGATATCTTGTAATGCACCTCTTATACGATCAACATTTTTTTTACATATTATACACACACATGAGTGGTAGTTCATATACATCAATGTCAAGACATATGATAAGTTTAAATTTGTGGATTTGAATATTATATATGAACAATGTAATTCTTCCTTAATTTACTTGTTCTCAATAACTTTTTATACAACAATTTTAAAGCAATTGTAATATTCCTAGGGAACCTTTACAATAAATAACGAAGAAAACATAGACACAAAAACCATGAAAATCAAACACATGAATCAGTCCATGAAATTGCACCAAAAACTACTCTGCTGAACCATTTTATTATAATACGAAGAGGGTACAATGAGGTGCTGCAAAGAGTGCACCCGAGCTTGCTCAAGGCAAGCTAGCTAAGCCCAAATGAACAATAAGAAGTCCCTCCCAAATCTGATGTGGTTCTCTCTTAGCTCAGCGCTGAAACTACCAAGAAATACGTTGTTGGTTGTGAAGAACTGTTACTAGGGCTCCTTCGGTGCTTAGAAAATTACGAGCAATTAGTCCCAAGATCTCCACCAAAAACCCAAAAAAACTCATGAAGAAATTGGCCCAATGTTGACCTCGGAATTTTGACCCAAATTTCCCCTAGCTCCTCTTGTTGTTGGCTGAGTTGGGATCCCTGTTTGACCCCTCAAATCTGCCCAAAAAATTATGCAATTTTAGATATGAGATCCTTGTCAAAAACCCATAAAGGTTCTCCCTTGGTTCCAACCTTCAAAATTTGACCCTTACCCTCCACCAAATTCGAATTTTGTTACTGTGCTTGCTCCTATCAATCTCTGCTCTCCAAACTACAACAATCCTCCTCGAATGGCCCTCCAAATGAAATCCCAGCAGCTCAACGCTTAAATCCTTCTCTCGAGCCTCCCCATAGTCAACTCTACCAATGACCGTGTTGTCCTGGGACAAGTCTACGCAGGCCCAAACATAAAAATATATCTTGCTGAGAAGGGCACTCTCAACTCCCATAAATTCTCTTCCTTTACCTATAATTTGGACAAGGAATTACCCAGTAATGGTATAGCCTCTAATTTCAGTACCACACTTCACCCAAGAACTGTGTGGTTCTTCTTTTGTACCCAAGCTGAAGCTAAGGCAAGTCATACCACCTGAGATTGGTTCCCCAAGTCAACACAAAGTTGTGACAATACCTCCCTAAGTTAGCACTCGTGGTCCACTGAAGAAGAGGGTGAGATCTCGCCTTGGAAACTTCTGGTGCTAAACAACACTTGTGACTCAGCTGAACAACTAGAGCAACAATGTGTAAATGTCAAATTATCAAAAGCTGCCCAATGTTGCCTTCAACCCTCTATTTATAATTGTTGCCTCACCTTTCCTTGTGGGTCCCTCATCCAAATATTTCGACCTCCTTTCCACAAAATCGATTTTTCCTCCAAGGGGTGTGTATTCTATGAGGGGTGGCCCCCATATTCCACTAATATTGAAGTTTTCGATTTCTCCTAAGTCCCATGTACCAAAAATGTCTCCAATGCTCAAATTACACAATTGTGTTATGCTTAGCACTTCCCCAATTAACTTAGTTAATCCTATTAAAAAAAAAAAATGGGGGTATCATAGTCCTCCCCGCCAAAAATTGCTTGTCCTCAAGCATTGCCTGAACAAGCACGCTCTCTGGTTATTGATCCCTACTGTCACTACAAAATATGTCAGGGTCCCAAATGTGTCGTTGAATCGTCCCCGACCTCTACACTGTCTTGTCACAAAGGAATCCCTCAATACGAGGATCCCAAGCCATCATGTCCAACATGAAGCTCCCCTTGCTCCATTCACTACCCTGCCAGGTATAAGTACCTAAAGCCCTTCGCATACCATCAATGAGTAGGGAATAATGATAATGTGGCACCATGTCCAACCCCTCATGAAGCGACCCCACCAATTAGTCCATCTCATACACTTCAAGAGTAAACTCTTGAAGACACCACCCAATCCCTATGGAGATAAAGTCTCGCTCACATGAGCTTGTCCAGATATCATCCCGGTGACCAAGCTTCCATGCTAATGAAGTTACCCATGCCATCAATGAATCATTAAAGCCCAATAGAAGATTTGAATGATCTCCTCATGTAGTAGCCAACTCATCCCTAAAGGTCGTTAAGTTGTGAAGTACTATGATGTTAGGGTCCCCTAATAGTCTCAGAAGGGTGCCACCATGTTGGTGTTGCCCCACACTGACTATGACATACTCCCCATTGTGACCTGACTGTACCTTCCTCTCCTGGGACCTGATGGCGAAAAAATTGTGAAGGCCAAGCTCATCCTGCCCAGACATCTCCATGATGCCAATATCTACCCATCCACTGCCAATCTCGATCCTAAGCAACAACAGGATGAATCAATCTCACCATACAGTGGAGGTCCCAATGATCCCCGATGTCTCAAATCCAAGGTGAACTAGATCACCCTCTGCCATGTCTCTGATCGTCACAAAGTGGAGTGACCTGTTAGTTGATTGAATCCCCAAATCCCATAACAAGATTCGCTATGACATAGCCTTGATGATTGTTGTAATCCTCATGTTCCATACCTTTGCTCCTTATATGTAATCAATATATAGACTCTGCATGTCGTGAATCACCTAGGTGAACTCAAAATTTCCATGCACCTGCCATAACACATCGTGAAATCTGTGATCCTCCCCCCTGAAAGCGCACCCCAACACTGCCTGGAGTCCAAACATATGCATGTAAATGAGGTCTACCATCCATTGCACCTCATGCTCATATAATGCCTCAGACTATCTCGTTGAAATTGCATCATACAACTCCCTCGCAATCACCCCCCCCAAGTGTGAGCTCAGGGGTAGAACATATGTTGCCTCAACAATAAACCACGCCATCCTTAAGCTTGTATGCATCGGCTCGTGCACCCACCAAATGTCTCAATTGGAGAGTCTCCCTCTTGCCCATGACACATTGTGTCTTATCCATATGCCCAGGGTGAGCCTCCCACATCCTACTGCCTATATTGAGAGGATCAAAGGGAAACAACCAAATGCCTTGAGACTCTAAGTAATACTGGAGCATGATAGGTGGGTAAGTCCCCAAGGGTATGACCAAGAGTCTGTCAGGATACTATAGAGTAATCTTATGGACGTCCCTCTCTTTGCCTCTGATATGCTGATAACCTAATCGAAAACCTGTCTCTACTGAACATGTTGTCCCTAAATGCTCAATAATGTCCCCATCAGTCCAGGGTGAGCTGCTCCTAATGGTAAATATAATGTCCATGCCCATAAGTCTCCTTGGAGGCAACACTCTAAGAGCCCATTATGTTGCACCATATGTCACTGCATACCACTAAGTATTCCTGTACTCAATGCGATGTGAGCTGCTCCTCCTACTCCACATCACAATCCAGCACACTACGACACACCACAATGCACCTCCATGTCCACCTACCAACCACTGCTCAACGTTGGATGCTCTTACGCATCCCTGGGTGTCATGGCCTAAAGTTGTGATAATACGCTTCGACTTGCACCTGACTGACATCATCACCTCCATAGTCACATCACCAGGTCCTCCAATGAATGGATCTCCATAATCTCAGATAAGTGGATCTCCCCTCCTAATCCTTCCTAAGAGATCTAACATGTGAATCTCCCTATGTACCTGTGGGGGTGTCCCTAAGGTGCTACTCCTCGGTGACCATTGTGCCCCATATATACATGGGAAATCCTCCTCTCTATATAAGGAATTATCTGGTGGCTTGTCTATTCCACCACCTCTCACACCCTCCTGCCGAGGTACACTAATCATCCTATGCCCCCACACATGGCCAACATGCCAAGACAACTCATGGAGTCTTCATGGAGTCTTCTTGCCCCTCTATCAGCTCGACTTGGCATGGGTGTTGCCCAAAACTATGGTGGGAATATGAAAATGGGGGTGATTCCAATCATTGGATCCACCATCCTGCTACTACTTGACTGAGCCAATCCATGGAGTGGTGGGGAGTCCCACTTGGGTTATGATGATCCAACCCTTAAGCCCCTCTGGAAAACCATGACCCCTGCCGAACTATGCTTCTGACCATGGATGTATCCAAAAACCTATTCATTCCTATCAGGTACCAACTAAATAACTCGTGCCACCCAACCCCATGAGAGGGATCAAATGCAAGGGTCCCCAAATATGTAGCAAGTGCATCATGCGAGTGTTGCGCCCTGCACAACTCATGTCACCTTGTCTCACTGGCTCGGTCAACATATACAATCTATTAATGTAACTTAGGCACTCTCCCTCCAACGTGCATAGGTAACCTAACAATATTGTAGACCCCATCTACGTAAGCTTGAAGAGAGCTACTGAATGGAAGTACTGCAACTCTGCTAGCTTCCTGTGCATCTATCTACTCCACGCTAATGGCAGACCCAAAAGATGACTACCCATTCTCCTCCATCATGGACTTATCCGGAGTCTCGAGCTGCCCCACCACAGATACCTCCTCAAGCATAACATCCTCATCTAGCTCACGCTTCTCAAGGCGCTCTCCATGCTGCTGTATGTAGCTATCATCTAAGAACTCTATCACAACTCTGCGTACCTCTATGCCTATTGGCACCTCGTCAATGGATGGTCCCATGGGTGTGTGCCCAGCTGTCTCCACCAATGTGTCAATCGGGTCTACCAAAGGAAACTCCCACAAAGGTGGCTTCTATGTCATGTTATGTGTATCTGTGTGCTCCTCACAACCCTTCATGGCCTCAACCTCATGTTCAATTTCCTCATTAGTCTCCTGATGTCTAAAACAAGGTCTCCACTAGCAAAATCGCCTCTGGGTCTCATCTTCTAACTGCACACCTCTACATGATGGTCCAACCCCTGAACTATACTTCTCCTTCTCATGTTCATCCAAGGAATGAGGCATGGTAGGATGGCCAGATTGACCATACGTGTGGGTGTTGTACTACTAGGATGCACATGTATGTACTTGGCTTATGTGTTGGTTATGTATCAATCGTTGCATCCCCTCTAGAATTTGTTGGTTCTGCCTCACCAATTGTTGGCTCTGCCTCATCAACTCCTCCATGATCTTGCTATCCTCCCCACAACTCCCCGAGATCATGCTTTGATACCACTGTAGTATTCCTAGGGAATCTTTACAGTAAATAACAAAGTAAACATAGACATAAAAGCCATGAAAATTAAACACATGAATCAGTCCATGAAATTGCACCAAAAACTGCTTTGCTTAGCCATTTTATTACAATTCGAAGAGGGTACAATGAGGTGCTAGAAAGAGTGCACCTGGGCTTGCTCAAGGCATGCTAGCTAAGCCTAAATGAACAATAAGAAGTCCCTCCCAAATTTGATGCGGCTCTCTCCTAGCTCTGCGCTGAAACTGGCAAGAAATATGCTACTGGTTGTGAAGAACTGCTACTAGGGCCTCCCCCAGTGCTCGAAAAATTTTGGGAAATTAACCTTGAGCTCTCCACCAAAAACCCACGAAGGAATTGGCCAAATGTTGACCTAAGAATTTTGGCCCAAATTTCCCCTAGCTCCTCATGCTACTAGCTGAGTTGGAACCCCTGTTTGACCCCTCAAATATGCCCAGAAAATTTTGCAATTTTAGATATTATATCCTTATCAAAAACCCAGAAAAACACAGAAAGGGTTTCCCTTGGTTCCAACCTTAAAAATTTGACTTTTTACAGCTAGGCCCTCCACCAAATTCGAATGATGTTACTGTGGCTGCTCCTATCAATATTTTCTCTCCAAACTACATCAATCCTCCTCTAATGGCCATCCAAATGAAATCCTAGCAGCTCAGCTCCTAAATCCTTCTCTCAAGCCTCCCCACAATCAGCTCCACTAATGACTGCACAGTCCTGGGATAAGTCTACGCAGGCCCAACCAAAGAAATCTATCTTGTTGAGAAGGGCACTCTCAACTCCTATAAATTCTCTTCCTTCACCTGCAATTTGGACAAGGAATTGCCCAGTAATGGTATAACCTCTAATTTCAATACCCCACTTCACCCAAGAACTGTGGGGTTCTTCTTCTGCATCCAGGCTGAAGCTAAGGCAAGTCGTACCACCCAAGACTAGTCCCCCAAGTCTCCACAAAGTCATGACAACACCTCCCTAGGGTGGCACTCGCGGTCCACTGAAGAAGAGGGTGAGCTTTCCCCTTGGAAACCTCTGGTGCTAAACAACACTTGTGACTCAACTGAACAACCATAGCAACCATGTATAAATGTCAAATTATCAAAAGGTACCCAATGTCGCCTTCAACCCTCTATTTATAATTGTTTCCTCACCTTTCCTTGTGGGTCCCTCATCCAAATATTTCGACCTCCTTTCCAAAAAATTGATTTTTCCTCCAAGGGGTGTGTATTCCATGAAGGGTGGCCCCCATATTCTATTAATATTGAAGTTTTCGATTTCTCCTAAGTCCCATGTACCAAAAATGTCTCCAATGTTCAGATTACAATATTGTGTTATGCTTAGCACATCCCTAATAAACTTAGTTAATCATGTTAAATAAAAATTCAAAATTGGGGATATTGCACCAATACCACTATAGGGTACTTATTATTTATCTCTCACCTATGTAAGTTTAAACCTATGATTAGCCTAGGCATATTTTATACCTTTGGCATGTTTATGTTAATGTCATTTTTTTTTATTTGTGCTTTTCTTTAGTTCACATAGCTATACTTGTTATTGCTATTGTTATTTTCTAAATGGTGTTCACATATCACAAATTTATAACTAATACATAATCTAATATATGTATATGTAATGAATCTCTTCATATGTAACAACTCTCGTTAAATTTTCATGTAAAATGGTATGGAAGGTCATTACGTAACTTGAATGTTTGTTTGTAAATTTTTGTATTGTAAGGTAAGTAAGTAAATTGTATTGATATAATATGAATGGTGCTTACAAATCTTCGTGGCGGAGTGATATAGGCATTGACTGGCCACTAAGATAAAGCTCGCAACTTTTGACCCATGCCTTTTCATCAACTAATGACCATTAACTAATTTAATTAATTTATTATTCATTAATATTTGTTTCTTAATATGTTATTATTTTAATTGATGTTTATGAATACTTTAATTCATTACATTGCCATCCCCCTTTAGAGATGCTTTGTCCTCAAAGCACAACCAAAAGGGTCTTCTCTAATTGAACATTGTTGCGATGGAATGGCATCCTTTTGTGGTTTGGTGCTTCCTTCACGAATATTTGTACCTTCCTTGGCACTGGAAGTGTTAACACCTTTTAATTTATAATGTCGTCCTGGCCAGTTAAACTCCATGAACTGTTATTCAAGATTTGTAGTATAAATCCCTAGTTGTATTAACTGTTCTGCACCTAGAACTACATCCATTTCCTTGAGTGTTAGGAAAAATAGATATGTTTGTAGCTCTAGTTCTTGTATATGGATTGGAACTTTTTGACATTCTCTTATTTCCTTGATTTTCCTTCCATCAGCGACGTACATGGTTAAGTCCTTGATGGGGGATATACATAGACCTGGTTGTTTGGTAAGATCAACGTTTATACAATTGTGAGTACTACTTGAATCTATAAGTATATTGACATTTATGTTTTCTATGAGTCCTTTGAGCTTTAGGGTTTTAGGACATAGTCTCTTCCTCTTGTTAGTTGGCGAAGTCGTAGGCTTAATTGTCCTTCTTGGTGAGTGGTTTCTCCTCTTTCAAAGATGTGGTGGAATATATTTTGTAGTTGCTTGTTGTTCTTGATTTCTGAGAGGGTTACTCTTTTCATCATGGGTTTCCTAGTCACATGAGATTGTCGCTAATGAACCTTCATTGTGTGTGACAATGATTTCTTCATCTCGTTCTTGAACTTCAACTTGCTTCCCATCTACTATTTTATAGTAGCATAGGGATGAGTCTTCACATTTATGTCGTGACGTCCAATTTTCTCCACATTTGTGAAACTATTTTTCTTTTTAATATTCTTTTCTAGTTTGTTACTTGAAGTGTCTGATTCTTTCTCGACTTCATAATTATATAGGTTCTTGTTAAGGCATATGTGTCTTGATGTCCATTTGTCTCCACAATACCTACAATTGTTAGTTTCCTTTTTTTTTCCCGAGTGTTGTTGTTGGTCTTCGTCTTCCCTGAATGATGACATTCTAAACTTATATTTTCTCAATAATTATGGTTGCGTGTCTAGCATCTTCAATGGTTTGGGGTTTACATAATTTTAATTCTTCGTGAATGTAATCCTTAAGGCCACAATGATACATTTTTAATAGATCTTCGTTTGAAAATCCCCTTTGTCTAATCACTAATACCTCCGATTCATGAGTGTATTTTCTTACTGATCCTTTCTGTCTAAGGTGAACGAATCTTTCATAAGCATCATCTTCTTCCTCGTCGTAAAAACGTTTTAGTAGAGCGTTTTTAAAATTTTGTCAATTGAACGAGTGAGCTGCACATTTAGCAGACCACCACAGGAACCAATCGTATGATTCTGCTTCTAGGTAATTGGATGAGGTCATGACCCTTTCTTGCTCACCTAGTGGTGGATTTGCTCCAAAGATGGCGTCCATTTTATTTACCCATACAATGACACCCTTATGGTCTTTTCCGTCATACTTAGGTAACTTGTTTTTAATCTTAAGGGTTTTGTTTTTTGTTTTGTTTTGTTTTTGTTTTTTTTTTTTTTTTGGGGGGGGGGGGGGACTTTGTGTAGTACCAACTTCCTTCGAAGTGTAATTGCGGTATTCGCGACTTTTCATGCAAGAACTCATGATTTGGAGAATTTTCACCTTCCGGAGTCTTGGGACTTTGTGTGGTTGAGGGTGGATTAGTCTTCCCAAAATGTTGACTTATCACATCTTTTAAATATGAAATATCCTCAGACATTTGATCATGTCTACTAACTGACTTCTCTATGTTATCCAGATGCTTGTTTAATTTATTGAGGTCCTCTTGAATTCTTTTAAATTCATTATTGTTATTGTTGCTCCCCATTTTGGACTTCTTCTTCTTGGTAGACCCAATTTTTATTTTTGTTTTAAATTATATATATATATATATATATATATATATATATATATATTATATATATATATATTATATATATATTATATATATATATATATATATGCTACCACGAATATACCGCTCCTCACAAGACACGAGATTGAATCCTTGTATGCGTGAAGCACTGACGGTGAAAAAAAACACATGAAAACAACGTGAGGGTGAAAGGACACGTGATGTTTGAGACCCGTCCAACATAATTTACTTAACGATCGACAGGATTTACAACGCTTAATGGCAGTGGCTTTGGACATCGCAAAAAACATAGAGCGTTGTCATGGGAGGACCGGGCAGATGAGACAGAGGAAATGCGCATGCTGCAACAGAACGATGCAACGTGGATGTAGACGGGGGACCGACAGGGTTACGATCGAATTCATGACTTGGACAACATGACAGTGGGAAAGGAATCATGGGACAACACAGGCAATGGAAAGGCACGAATGAGGGTTTTAGTGGGGGGGAACAATAAAACAGGGATAGGCAACAAAATCTAGAATGGATGGACAAATGGTGACAACAACGATGGAGATAGTGGACTGAAACACAAGAGGAATGGGCACAACACAAGTTGAGAGGATTGAGGCTCTGATACCATTGGTATGTAAGGTCATTACGTAACTTGAATGTTTGTTTGTAAATTTTTGTATTGTAAGGTAAGTAAGTAAATTGTATTGATATAATATGAATGGTGCTTATAAATCTTCATAGTGGTGCGCCTATATAGGCATTGACTGGCCACGAAGATAGAGGTCACAACTTTTGACACATGCCTTTTCATCAACTAATGACAATTAACTAATTTAATTAATTTATTACTCACTAATATTTTATTATTTTAATTTATGGTTATGAATACTTTAATTCATAACATAAAAATATATAAGACCACGGTTGATGGGACACATATTCCAAGCTGAATGGTGGGAAAAACATCCTAGTGGGTGTTCATTTGGTTGTTTATGACTAAGGAAATTGGCAAAGGCAATGGCTAAGGCTTTGGAAATGCAAAATGGCATTTTTGGCACATTTATTTATGAAAATAATAGAAATTAGGAGAAAAGGGAGGTGAAAGGTCACAAGTTGCATGTGAGGAGGAAATTGAAGGAAACTGATGGAAAATGAAGAAAATAGGGGCCTCATTGATAAAAAGGCTTATGGGGATCAATTGGCAAGCTTCTTCCTTTCAGTATGAACCTTTTGTCAGTTCAATGTTGGAGTTATCTCTCATTATTCTCTCTCTCATACTCTTGGATACTCAGAGTTTTCTTGGAGCACTATTAGAGGGTGTGGCATACTTGGATTCTTGGAGAAAGAAGGCAAAAGAAGAGTAGGAAATTGCAAGAGGGCATCATGATTAGCAGCTACACCATATTTGTTTGCAGGTACTGAGTTTCATGTAGGATTTCTTCACTAGTTTTGGCATGCATGGCATATGCATGTGGGTCTTTGGTCATAATCTGTTATTGGCATGGAGGATTGCCTAGAGAGACAGTGGATTGCATAGCCTTGCCATTTCCTGGTTAGCAATGGTGATTGTGGGTTTACTTTCATTGTTTGTTTTTGGTTGATTCTCATGTTTCCTTAGCTTGGGTTGAGTTACTAGTCTCGTAGCCTTAGTTGGACAAACGATCTGGAGCCCTGTATCAACTTGGTTTTAGTTACTAGTCTCGTAGCCTTGGTTGGAAAAACTCTCTAGAGCCCTTGGTGGGTAGAGTTACTAGTCATGGAGCCTTGGTTGGACAAACACTCTGGAGCCAAGTAAAAGTTGTGGGTTGAGTTACTAGTCCTGGAGCCTTGGTTGGACAAACACTATGGAGCCCTGGATGGTTGGGATAGATATCGATCTGATGATGGTTTTGTGATGTCCGACCGTGAGATGGAATCACTGTTTGATGGGTTGAGGCGGATGGCCTCTGGAGGCCGTGGATGAGTTTTTGATTAATTTGTTCTATGAGATCCCACATTCATACTTGGAATATGGCACAGGGGTGAATGGCTAAAGAGAAATTCATTCCCTTGATTTTCATGTGTAAAAGTACTAATGTATACATGGATTTTGATGGCTTATATATCCATTGTATTTCTGTTCCTATTATGCTGGTTATATGTATATTTTGTGATAGCAATTATGTATGGCTCTCAACATGTTTTTACTTGTATCTAAATGGATAATGTATCTATGATCTAATGAATGATAAGGCATCAAATGACATGAAGAAACAATGGTTCATGGTGATTCTCAAATAATTATGATATCCCTACACTTAATTCTGTTGTTTACACCTGTAGGTTATATGTTGATGATATATTTGATGAAATGTCTGTCATGGCTGGTAGGAGTCTAGTTATGGTCTTGTTCATCTTATTTTCTTTGCATCCTTGTTTCCTTGTATTCTTACCAATTTTAAGTGATCATTCCATTCTGGGTAGTGTCACGGGCTCTCGGTTGAAAAAAGTGGCTCAAATCCTGGAATGCTAGCAAAACAGAGCATTAGCCTAGAGACTAACTTGCATGGGCAGTGTCTGGGGAGCACTATAACTTGCCTGCGCAGTGTCTGGGGAGCGTTATAACTTGCCCGGGCAGTGTTTGGGGAGCGTTATAACTCGCCTTGGTAGTGTTACTCTGGCGTAACTTGGTTAAAACAATAGTAGGACCCAGGGATAGGTTGTCTGAGTCGTTGACTTGTCTCCTGAAGGTTTTATGGATGATATTGGATGATTATGTGTGATTTTTTGTCGATTCCACTTCCTTAAGGTTACCTAGGAGGTCGAATCCAGTCATAGTAGGCTCTTGTCGCATGTTTACCCCAGTTGGCTAGTTACTTGGGTAGATGTGTGAGGAGGGTGTTACATCATCAAATTAAATACTTATTTTATAGTATGTATGAATATTACATGATAGGGTTTATATAATGTCCACCATGACTAACATTTATGTCATTCATATGAGCCATGGTCTTGACAAAGCACATATGCATACCAACCTTTCTCTTAATTTATGTGATGCATTATTTTTATAAGGCACGTCGTTAAAATTTCTTATTTCAATGTGGTATAATGTTTATCAATTTTTTGATGTTGGACTAACACCATATATATGTGTGTGTATTTCCAAAATTTTCTATGTGTTTACACGTCAATTCGTAGTACTTTCATGACAGTTCATTTACATACCAAAACAATGGTTATTATGTGGCTTTAGTTAAAATCAACGACATCTATCATTCATTGGGTTTTGCTCCCGAATTTATAGAGTTGTTCTAATAATACAATATGTTGTAGAATTGAGGCTTCTGTGATCCATTATAGTTATAAGAAGAATTTCGGCGTAAATCACATAAGGAAAGACATTTGTCGACGCGTTTCGAACCAACTAGTGTGGTTCAACTTGTCCTGACGATGAACCACACTAGTTGGTTCGAAACGCGTAAGCAAATGTCTTTCCTTATGTGATTTACGTCGAAATTCTTCTTATAAATACAATATGTATTTACTATTGAAAACTTTATGAGGTATATGTGTTAAATTTTGTGCTTCCACGGAGGTCTTGCGGACCTACCAAATCAACAGTGTTTATCTAATCATATCAAATCAATGGTGATAACAAACCTCAGGGTTTTGTGGTGAGATAATGACTATTGTCACTTCCGCTCTATTCATTGTTTCATAACTCATTTTGTTTTTCGCCATCTAAGTTTTGCAACTTTGCGAATCTGGCTCTTTTCACAGGGTTTTACTTTATTGTTACTATTATGTGGCTCATGAATTGTGTTTATGGACTAATATACATTTTCCATTCTCAATGGTGGTGATGCCTTAATTACCGTGGCATATTAAACTCAACCGCCTGAGAATTCTTACTAGTAATTGTTGTTACATGTAACTATCAATTTCTTCATAGTTAAGTATGGTATTCATTTATTTATCTCTTCACAAGAGAAAGCATTCAATTTTTTTGCAAGATTTTAGGGTTAATTCTTCTTACTCCCTTTGGGGTTAGTTATTTCCACTAAATTGAACTAATGGCATTGCTCTATTTACTATGCAAGATTCTTCTATGAGTCTTGATAATATTTTCTTTGTTGACTACTTGTTTCAACACAACATAATCAACAACTAAAGATATTACAACTACATACAATTTCATTACTTGGATAAGTGTACACCTCAAAATATTTGAACATATTGAGGAGCCATGCCTCCGCTCCTTCTTTATATTCACCATCAAAATTAGGAGGACTAATTTTCTTAAGTTCTCCTTGCAGCTGAGATGCAACCCTCTTTTTCTGGATGTGGAGGTGTTACTTTCATATTTCTATTCTTTTTTCTCTTCAGATTCATGAGACTCATCTCCATTAGAAGTTATAGACTCAGTAGTATCTATTGATTCACTCCTAGCTCTCTTCTTACCCTCCTTTTTCACCTTTTTATTGACTATGTCTTCTTCCAATTTCCTCAACAAGTAGCCATTAATTTCTTCCTATTCTTCTTTGGCTTTGGACAACCTTTCTTGATTTTCCTTAATATCATCTAAGTCAGTCTTCAAGCTTCGTATTACTTGCAGTAATTCAAATTCTTGTTTTTCTACATTGTTGGTTCCACCACCCATCATTCCTAATTAAGTACTAGGTTCCTCACCACCCCCTAGTGATCTTATGGAAGTATATCCATTAAAATCTTCAACCATACTTCAAACTCCTAACAGTCTTTTGAACAATATCTTCATGACATACATAGCTATTTAGTTTCAAGACTCATAAAAGGCCCAATTCTGTAACCTATAGCTTTGATACCACTTGTAATGCACATTTTCTGCGATCAACATTTTTTTCCATAATTATATAAACATATAGCTAGTTCATATTAATATCAAGACCTACCTATGATAAATTTAAGCTTCAAGACCTACCTATGATAAATTTATGATAAATTTAAGCTTGAATATTATATGTAAATAATATTCTTCCTTAATTGATTTATTCTCCATAAATGTTTCCTACAACGATTTTAAATCAATACCACTCTAGGTTACTTATTATTTATCTCAATGGTACTTATTATTTATCTCACCTATATAAGTTTAGATTTATGAAATTTATGATTAGCCTTGGCATGTTTATGTTAATGACATTCTTTTTATTTTTATGCCATTTATATAGGTTATGGTCTCGACAAAGCACATATACATATCGACCTTTCACTTAACTTATTCGATGCATTATTTTTATAAGGCACGTTGTTAAAATTTCTTATTTCAATGTGGTATAATGTTTATGAGTTTTCGGACGTTGGACTAACAACATTCCTAACCTATATTATATATATATATATGTGTCTCCAAAATTTTCTCTGTGTTTACACGTCAATTACTAGTATTTCCACAATAGTTCATTTACCTGCCACACCAATGGTTATTATGTGGCTTTGGTTAGAATCAACGACATCCATTGTTCATAGGGTTTTGCTCGTGAATTACTAGAGTTATTCTCACAATACAATATGTATTTACTATTGGAAACCTTATAAGGTGTATGCATTTTCTTTTCACAGGGTTTACTTTACTGTTACTGTTCCATGGCTCATGAATTGTGTTTATGGACTAATATATGTTTTGCATACTCAATGGTGACGATGCCTTAATTACCGTGGTATATTAAACTCAAATACCTTAGAATTCTTACTGGTAATTGTTGTTTCCTGTAACTATCAACTTCTTCATAGTTAAGTATGGTACTCACTTATTTCTTTTATTTCTCTAACTTCACATAAGAAAGGATTCAAAATTTCCCGTAAGAGTTTAGGGTTAATTCTTCTTACTCTCTCTAGGGTTAGTTATTTCCATTAAATTTAACTAATGGCATTGCTCTGTTTATTGTGCAAGATTCTTCTGCAAGTCTTAATAATGTTTTTTTGACGACTTGTTTCAACACAAAATAGTCAACCACTGACGAGAATACAACTACATTCAACTTTCATTATGTTGGCAACTCTTTTCCCTTATACGCCAACAACTCGAGTAACCATTCTTTCTTTCTTCATATTAAAATGCTTTCCAAAATAGTTTTTGTACTTTCCATTTGTGATTTTCGATTGAAAGCATTTTGTAAAAAAAACAATCCTATTGTTATTTGTTTCTAAGACGAGGTAATTAATTTTTTTTATTTTTATTTTTTATTTTTTATTTTTTATTTTTTATTTTTTCCAATAGGTAGAGGATTGCAAATGTTTTGAAACCTTTTCCTCTTATCCTTTTGTTTTCATTTTCTTTCTCTATTAACTTGCCGATTTGTTTATCTATCTGTTTAATTTGATATAGATGCATCTTCTCTTATTGTATCAGACCTGTATCGTGCCCCGAGAATCATCGAGTTTTAGGTCGCAGCCAGAAGAGCATAGACCATTTGTTTTAGGTGGAAGGCAGGGCATTTAGGTGTACAACAAAATGGATTCAAATCTATCAATAATAAACTAGGTAGAGATTGAAGCACCAACTCCTCTGGTTTCTCTCGCAGGCCGAAGGTCTTCTTACAGAGAAGCTTCAACTTCTGCTTCTACTATTTCTATTTCTGGAACCGACCTTGACCCCAATTGGAAAATCCCACCAATTTTACCTGCTCAAGTATATAACATGCCCTTTTATAAAAAAAATTCCTCTTCTTATATTTGGCTTCATTCCGTTGATGTAAGTTTTACATCTCAAGATGAACCCACCCAGATCCCCTTGCTTGAAAAGTCACAGATCGACTGGGCAAAATCCCACGGTTTCAAATATTGCCATCTGGGCACAATCTGTTTTGGCCTGAATGCTCTCGTTTGACCATCCATGAATATCAATAGCCTCTGCGTTGTGATAGATACTCGGCATAACCAATCAGCCGATGCCATAATAGGAGGCTTTCCCAGCGCTCTGCATGACGACCCTGCCTTTGGTACTGTCTATCCCAAGTATTTCGTGTCATTAGATGACCCTTACATCTACGACCTTCTGCAAGATTATATTCATCCCCAAGGTTTTGACATGAAATGCGTATCTAAAATAATTTAGCTCAAAACTTTGACTGTTGTGCGCTTCGGCAATGACTGCACGCCCCCATGTTGGGATGGGGTCCCCTGGGTCAGTTTTGGGGTTAAAAACTCAAGTTTTGATGTATTTTCTATAAAAGATGTAAAGTCTTCGTGATTTGTGGATGCAAAGCGCGTAGATGATTAGGAGTCAAAGGGGCTTTATCCCCTTGTTTATATAAAGTATGAGTTGGCTTTGAGACCCACCTATGGTCCGTAGACCATGGGATTGTATGAGAAAAGGTATAAATAGGTGTGTCTTAGAGAGTCTAAGGTAGGTCATCATGGATAACGAATGAGGTCTTGGAAGTCTCAAAAGTGGGTCAGATAGGAGAGAAAGGCTCTATAGCTGAGTGCGCAGAGGCTCAGGTAGAATCTGCAACTAAGTGCGCATGGTAGTTTTGAGTCCATAAACCTAAACCAAAGATTAATAAAGAAGAATATTGAAGAATTCTCGCGTATATATGTTTATCTCTATTTATTTATGCTTGTGATATATGTTGCTGATGAATAATGTATTTATGAAATATTGATCTAATGATGCACGACTCTATGGAATAAATATTAATAATTGTACGCAATGCATGTTAAGTACTTCCGCGAAGATTGTGATAAATTTTGCTATGTTTATTAAATACTTAAGTAGATCTGTGTGAGCTCTGATCTAGGGTTATTTTCTGGTGTGTCTACGTGGATGAAGAGATTGTTAAGGGTTCGCAAAGACCAAGCATAGACCTTCGTGAAGGTCTAGAGGCTGCTGGGATAGAATTGCAGTATCGAGCCCTAGGGGCTTATAGATCTATGCGAAGGCAGATCTAGGGTGCTAAAAGACATCACATTGATCTTTTGATGCGAAAACTTGGTTCTAGCATCCCCCCATATTGCTTTGGGTGAGACTGCAGCCTGCGCTACGCGGGTTGCTGCCGAAAGGGCTAGTAGTGTAGGGTTTTGCTGGTTGGTGCAAATAACTCTGAACTTGGGTCAGGACCCCCTAAGCTAACAAATGGTTTTGTTGTCGGGACCATGATCTGCCTAAGGAAATGTGTGATGTCACATCACTGGAACCTGATGAAGAAAGAAATTGAAAAGTGGTTGGATAGAAAAGTTCACGAATTCGTGGCACAGGAAAACAAGAATCTGCACCTGTCAAAGGAGCAGTGATTGGATAGGTATTTGTATATGAAGATACACTAAATTTTCTTTTGCACCTTCCCGATCAAATTATACGAGTGGTTAGCTAAGTTGGCAAACGATCAAGGGAGGTGGAAGCTTGATGGTCAAATAGTGAGGACTCCAGAACTAGTACAATGATTAGAAGCTTTTGAAGACAAAATTGCGCGGGTTGTCGATCACTGGCCTGATCGTATTATAGGAGGATTTGTTATAGAATTCGCAGTTGATACCTCAGTTAGTTACAAGAGCGACTATTTTTGAAAGGACCACGAGGTAAGTATTTAAGGTCTTTGAATACCTGGATTAAGATGTTGTTATGTGAAAAACATGTTATGTCATTGCCTTGATGTTCGGAGCTATGCGAAGTAGAAAACTCTTAAGATATCGAGAGAGATGAGGTCCTAAATATAGCCCATTGATTGGACCTCCTTCGAGCAATGACGAGGGAGCAGTACAAGCCTCACCACGGAGTGTTGTTCAGCTGATAAGATAGGGGTTTCCGCGGATACATCATCCATCCACTCCACCTCCACCTCCACCTCCACCTCCACCTCCACCTCCACTGCATACACCTTCGCCCACACCTCCACCACCACTATCACCGTTCAACATGTCGAACACAATGAAGCTGCCGATTTTCAAGGGCATAGGGAGTGAAGACACAAATTAGTTCTAATTCATTGCGAATGTTGTGTCGACAACACAACAGATAATTGATGATAATATAAAGAAGGCGTAGTTGGTTACCACTCTGCAGGATCGCGCACTGATGTGGTATATTAAGTATTATTCTGATCATCCTATGGCAACGCTAACAGAGACTAAGGCTGCTTTAAACAAAGAGTTTAGTAAGCCTAAGTCTGACTCGTAGTCAGTAGTTGGATTTAAGGAGATCATGATGAGGGTTGATGAGATGCCTTGGGAGTTAGATCAAAGGTTGAAGTGTGTAATTTGCGAAGCTAATATGCAGCTCACAGATGGCCAGCATCGTGAGTGGTTTATAGCTTCGCTTCTACCCCACCTAAGGATTGATTTGTTGCAACAAAAGATAGGAACTCAGGCAGAAGCTCTAGAAATCATGATGAGGTTGCATGCAATGTCTATGAAGGATGCAACCTTGGGGGTACAACAAATCCATTCTCAGTTACAAATCCTATGCTTCGAATTGCAAAGCTTGAAGAAAGATAAGTAGACTAAACTAGAGGTGCACGCAGAAGTCTGGTGCTTGAAGTGTAAGAGCCAGGGGCACAATAAAGACCAATGTCTTGTATTTGTGAACTATATCACAGGAGGGGGACCGATTCCCTTGTGGCCAAAAGCTCCAGGAGGACCGAGTGTCAGGGCTGTGCTATGGTGCGCTATCTATCATGTAGTTGGAAAACATGCAACAAATAATTTTCATTTGCTTCAAAATTTCATTCAAACACCACAACAGTTGTTCTTTGAATTTTGTAAATTTGTGGGCCATGACAAGTGCCATTATCGCAGCTATGAACTGATGATGGAAAGAACACCTACGTACCACATGCAAGTAGAAACTCGGCCTCCAAATCAGGGCGCAGGAGGAGCGCGTGGAGGTTACCAAGGAAGAGGACAAGGCCAAGGAGGAGGAGGACTTGGTAGAGGTCGCAGATAGGTTATTTGCTGTAACTGTGGGACACCAGGGCACTATCTGCGGGAGTGTCAGAATCAGACATGCCCGTCATGTTAATACTGTAGCCAGTGTGACCACACTATAGAAGAATCCTTGGTGCTGATAGCTAAGATGTAGGAGAAGAAGGCACAACCTCAACAACCTACGTAAAACTTACAGATGATGAGATCTAAGCCCGCGAAGAAGATCAGAATGTGAATATAGTGCTGAGGAGCAGAATAACGACTAGCAATGATAAGGAAAAACAACCCCAAGAGGACGAATGGGTATGTAAGGCCCTAGAAAAGGAAGCTGGTTTTGATTTGGTGCACACTAAGGAAACTTTTATGGAAGCCAAGAAAATCTTTGCTGAGGCCTCCACCTCAGGAAGCCAGAACAGAGTGCAAGAAACCAGTGTACTTACAGAGGTTGATCCCTCTGTCCTTACTACGTTCTTGGAGACTTGCATGAAACTGTTGTGCGATAGAAAAGCTGTGAAAGGCATGCAGGAGTTAATAAACAAATGCGCCAACAAAGAAACCACCCCAGATGGACACCATGTAGTTAGAAAAATTGGCAAACATAAGGCAAGAACATGGCGGGAGATGAGGCTCACTGCGTAGATAGGAGAATATGAGATGGACCAGGTCATTTTGGATCTAGGGTCTGATGCGAATGTTTTTCCAAAACAAACATTGTAAAGAATGGGGAGGCCTGTGCTACATAGGTCTTTGATTCAACTCTGAATGGAAAACCAACATAAGATCATTCCGACGGGACATCTATATGGGGTAACAATTGATATAGAAGGTGCGAGCACGATGGCTGACTTTGAAGTAATAGAGATCGTTGATGACAACAATCCATACGCCGCACTCCTAGGAATTGACATGAACGGAACCATCAACTTGAAGAAGAGGACAATGTCATTTGAACAGAAATCGCTTCGGGTTGTAGTGCCGTTGGACCCTGCCGAAGGAGCACGCTACACTGAACCGGTCCGCAATTATGAAGAAAGTGAAGATGAACTAGATCAAATCTACAAAATAAAAATGTGAGACCAGGACTGGATCAATCCAATGGTAGCCAGACAAATTGCATGGGATCGGGAGAGTTCCTGTACCTCTGATTCAAACGAAGAGTTGGAGCGCTGGCAGAATCGTTTGCATGAAGTATCTACACTGCGCTGCAATATGATGACTAAATTGCTGCGCTACGTTTTGTCAGAGGTAAGGAATCTACCTTATTATGATGGCTTAATTGACATGGATAAGTTTTTGGATGCATTTGAACGTGAAGTCCCTAAGCATCACCGCTTTCAAGTGTTAGATTTGGCACCGCATGCTACGCCCGCCCGATGGTGGGGTACACACAAGGATAGCTTTGATGGATGGTGGGATTATAGAAGAATGATGAGATTGCAGTTTGGGCAACCTAATATTTGATTGGCCGAGAAATAAAATGGGAGGGATGATCCGCGTGATCACCTAGAAAAGTGGACTAAAGCTTATGGAAAGGAGCCGCAGTCGGAGTGGGTACATTTATTTTGCCATACTTTGTACACAATCCCTATGAACTGGTATTTGGAAACAGAGCTTTGTCATGGCACCGCAAATTGGGATATAGTGAAGGAAGGATTCTTATTGACCTTTAGTTTTGAAGATGGCTTTGCGAGCATTGATGAAGCCTTACACGATATTAAGGCAGTGCTTCAGAACGCCATAAGAACCTCTAGAATGGGTCCATCCAGATTGGAGCACCCAGCTACGCCATGCGCTGTAATGTTATAATGTGACAGCTGAAGGGGAGGATGATGATCCAAGAAATATTAATATTCCAGAGACTGAAGGGCATCGCAAAGTCAAAGGTCCGCAAATAGAGAACCCAGACATCACTGCTGTTGAAAACCAAGCAAATACACATTGGGACTGAAGCAAAACCGAAGTTTGCAAAAATTGGAGATTATTGGGATGCTTCTACTGTGGATAAGGTTGCTGAGTTACTTCGCGAATGTCGGGATCTGTTCCCTACTAAGTTTTTCGACCTGAAGGGCATAATAGGTGACTTGGGTGTTATGAAGATTAATCTGAAGTTGGACGCAAAGCCTATTAAGCAGAGGCTGTATCGCCTGAATCCTAAATACAAGGAAAAGGTTTGTCAGGAGTTGGATAAGATGCTGGAGGCGGGCATCATAGAACCTGTGGAAGAATCTGATTGGGTAAGCCCTATGGTGGTTCAGGAGAAGAAATAGAAGGATGAAATAAGGATTTGTGTAGATCTGAGGAAGCTTAGTGATACTTGTGTCCATGACCCATTCTTGATGTTGTTTACAGACAAAGTATTAGACAACGTTGGAGGGCAGGAGGTCTACTCTTTCACTGATGGATTTTTTGCGTACCATCAGATCAAGATCGTGTCAGAGGATAGGATCAAAACAATCTTCGCGATGGAATGGAGTTGCTTTCAATAGACTATGATGCCGTTTGGACTCAAGAATGTGCCTGTGATATTTTCTCGCGTAGTCATCACAACGTTCAAGGAGTTTATTCATAAGTTCTTGGAAGTGTACTTTGATGACTTAATAGTGTTTTGGTTAGTGAAACGCCATGTAGCAAGTCTACGCTTGATGTTGGATACGTGTTGCGTATACTAGATCGCGCTGAATCTGATGAAATGCTTATTCTATGTTCCATTTGGGATCTTGCTAGGTCACGTGGTATGTAAGCAAGGATTGATGGTGGATCCTGCAATGATTGCAGTGATAGTAAATTTGGAGGCTTCGAGGAGTGTGAAGCCGCTGGGACATATTGGATATTACTGGAAGTTCGTCAAGGCTTATGCTTAGATTACCGCTCCCATGGAGAAACTGTTGAAGAAGGATGACACATTCTGTTGGGATGAATAATGTCAAAGCAATTTGGATGTATTGAAAAAGAAGATGGTCAATGCGTCAATCTTGGTCTTCCCTGATTGGAAGAAGGAATTCCATGTACATGTTGATGCTTCTTATTGTGTTGGGTGCAGTGCTAACACAGGCCGATGAAGGAGAGATGGACCATCATATAGCCTTCGCAAGTAGGAAATTATCGAAGGCCGAGAAGAATTACTCAAAGACGGAGCTTGAAGGGTTGGCTATGGTATATGTTCTTCAAAAGTTCAGGCACTGTCTATTGGGCAGACACTTCAAAATGTACAAATATCATTCTACCTTGAAATACCTGGTCAATAAACCTGTATTGGGGGGGAAGATCTACCGATGGTTGCTGCTATTCCAGGAGTACGACTTTGAGGTCATTGTGAAGCCAGGGAGGTTAAATGTGGGACTTGATCATTTGTCGCAAATCAAAACCGAAGAGGAGCCTACTAATTTGGAGGAAGGGTTGCCAAATGTGCATCTCTTCGCAGTACACGTAGCAGATAATCATTTTGTAGATATTATCCATTTTTTGACTACGGGGATGGCACCAAAAGGGTATACAAGTTAGCAAAAGAAGGAGCTAGTAGTGCACACGACAAACTTTTCAGTAATTGCGAGACATTTGTATAAGATGGGTGCAGATGAGATATTGCGAATATATGTGCCAAATTTTAGAGAAATAGTATTCTTGCTGAAGCTCATGGAGGGGCTATAGGAGGACATTATGCAGGAAAGGCAACTATGTAGAAGATTTTGTGTGCAGGTCTATGGTGGCCCACGCTGCATAAGGATTCCAAATCGTATTGTAAGACATGTGTTGCGTGCCAGCGAACGGGCAGACCATGGCAAAGGGATGAATTGCCATTACAACTTCAAGTATCATTGTAGCCATTGAAAAATTGGCGATTAATTTTGTTGGGCCAATTCAGCCCCCAGGGAAGAAAACTGTTGCATGCTACATCATCACCGCGATGGAGTATTTTACCAGATGGGCAGAGGCGCAGCCAGTTAAGGATTGTACAAGGGCTACAACAACAAAGTTTTTGTTTGAATATATCTTAACTAGATTTGGCTGCCCGAAAGTGTTAATGAGCGACAGAGGTACACACTTTCTAAATGAAACGATTAGCGCACTGACAGAAGAATTCCAGGTTTACCATTAGAAGAGTACACCGTATCACCCGCAGGTGAATGGAGTTGTTGAGGCCTTGAACAAGATTTTGGAGAATGCGTTGACGAAGATCTGCAACGTGCAACAAAATGATTGGGATGTGCGCGTACCCGTAGTACTATGGGCGTATAGGACTACTTGCAAGACGCTGACAGGACAAACACCTTTTCGATTGGTCTATGGCGTAGAAGCTGTGATGCCTATGGAATACATTGTGCCTAGTCTGCATAACAACTCTCACAAGTATGGAAGATTGCGAAGCCCTGGAGGAACGACTCATGTAATTGATAGAGCTTGAAGAGGACCGATTCTTGGCTGGATTCCATCAGCAAGTACAAAAAGAACGTGAAAAAGCATGGCACAATCGACATATCAAGCTTCACATGTTCAAGGTAAACGATCTGGTCTTGTTATATGATGGTAAGTTCACTAAATTTCTGGGTAAATTTCAGATGCATTGGCTGGGGCTATATATTATCAAACAAATTATAGATGGAGGTGCAGTTCAGCTCGCGAAGCTGAATGGAGAACCTTTTCCGGGGAGAGTGAATGGAAGCCGATTAAAGATGTCAACAGGGGAACCTGCACAATGACTATATGGCAGCATGACAATCTTAGTGCTCTAGGCAATTGCAAGGGAGCACGAGACTATAAACTACACTACCAGGGTCAGAGGACTACACAACAGGTAGGCTGCATGGAAAATGGTGTAGCTGTAATATATGAAGTTGCGTGCAGGAAGCTGCACTATGGAGGGAGGTGCCTTGCAGCACAATAGAAAAGTGACCATTGGAGTCACTGTTCATGACTTGACAGCTAGAAGACGGTTAAGAGGAGTGGGTTGGAGACATTTAAGGCCAAAATATTTGAAGATCTGCCGCCAAACTAAAATTAATGGTCGAAATTTGGGGGGAATGGCTAAATTTGAATTAAAAAAACCCTATAAAGTATGTGTGTTGGCCCAATAGAGAACAATTTGCACACTTGGAGTTTTTGTTGAAATTTGTTGTATGTCAATGAGCCGAGCATTTTGGGAGGAATTCTTCGCCCACACAGATGTGTCTCTTGAAGCCTGTGAGTTGTTAATGGAGAGGATGACTTTCAGCAACCCTGCTGAGGCTTTGAGTGTGAAAGCAGCTGCCTTTGATGCCCCAGGCCCTGAAATATCCAGTGTTGAAGCTATGCCTATGGTGCCCATGACACCGAGGTCGTCAAGGCTGAAATAATCAATGACAAAGGAAAAACAACTTGCAGTAAAGGAGAAGTAGAAGAAGTTGGTATAGATACGCGCTTCCCCCAGGAAGCATATTATGACACCAGCCCAGAAGAAAGATAAATAGCCAGAAAAAGGCAAGAAGAAGGTTGTAGACTTGGAGGTGGAAGAAGGCCAAGGAACGGAGGATATCGATGCTAAGGCACAGAGCCCATCACAAAGCTCCTTGGGTATATCCCTTCGAGAAATGGGAAGGAAAATATCACCAAAGACCCTGACTCGGAAAAATTCACCATCTCCACACCCTCGCTACTTGAGCAGGTGCCTTATGAAGATGGAGGATTGGGACCTAGTGGATCACACTAAGTTCCCACACTTAGCGACATATAACTTCATGAAGCACGTATACTATGAAGACATGGGTGTGACAACGCTGGAAATGAAGGAATGGGTCCATAGTGTTGGGCAATCCAGGCTACTCAACTTGTTTTGGGTGCCATATTACCACTGCACCCCAATTAACACAACTTGCATATGCCAGCTGCTCGCTCTGGTGCATGATGGGTGTTTATGGCTAGGAGGGCCTATACCCAGCACAAATATGCTTATTCACAGGATTACACACCTGCTGCATGAACGTTTGAACCTAGCCAAGGAGTTTGGTGGAAATATGGGGGAGAAGGAGCTTGCTGAGCAGATGAAGAAGGAGTATGAACTAGTAAAGAAGACGTGTGGGTATTCCATCATGTCAATAAATGACCCTGCAGTTCAATTGACCACATAGATATCGGTCGTAAAGGTAATGAGGAAGTGCCGTGTAGATGAAGTGCCAACACCTGTAGTGTCCCTAGCTGCTCAGTGCGCGAAGGGAATTCTGTTCAACTGGTCCAGGTACTTGTGCTAGGAGTTCCTCGCAAATTTCCGCGAGGCCCAGGATGAAACCAAGTTGTTTCATTACGCTTGGTTGCTACTCTCCATTGTGTTGGTTGCATGGGAGCTGCCAGAGGATATCTAGTTTCCTCCGTTGGAAGAAGGATTACCGAAGGCCATGCAGTTTTTATTGCTATGGGCCACGAAGGACCCCGCACGAATCACATAGACTAATATTTTTTGGTTCCCGATGGAAGCAAGTCTCTGTATGGCAGTCAACCAGTGCCCAAGGTTGTCCCCAACATTGTACATGCAGCGATTAGCCTACACAACCTTCAAGGTTGACTTTCATCAGGTATATATACAGGGGCGGAAGGATCCCGCATAGAAGTGGAATGATTTTCCATACTTGGTGACAAAGACCAATGTGGAGGAGGTAGTGGCACGCCCCTTCAGATCTAGCTGTTGGGCCAAGCACAGGTGCAGAGAGTGCGGACGCAAAGAAACATAAGGAGGCAACTAAGAAGGCTGCACAAAACGTGGTTGTGTAGAGAAAGAAGGATGCTGCAGAGAAGGCTTGGGTCAAGAAGGAACGCGATGATAAGGAGAAGGCAGAGTAGAAGCACTGCGAGACCCAGAAAGGTGACAAGTCACCTTCAACAAAAACAAAAACCGAAACAAGGCAAGGCGACGAAAGCGAGGAAGGACAATGCACCCCCTTCGTTGTGAAAAGGCGAGAATTGGAACAACAAGCTGGATTGAGGAAGAAGCAGAAGGATCAGAAAACAAAGGTTTACTCCCTGGTGCTCACAGAAAGTGATCTGGATGAGATTGGTGATAAGGGACGTAACCCTAGAAGTAATACAACAGTTGGAACATCCGTACATACAAAGATTGGAGGAGTCTAGTAGGATCTTCAGGAGTTGCAGCTCCAAGCAACCAAGATCCAAGTAGATGTTGGGAAAGTGAGTGGCGTAGCAGGCAGTTCAGAGCGAGGTCAAAGTATAGCCACAGAGATAATTTTGTGGTCATCGATAGATGTGCGACCCTTCCCCCTGCCTTCATGTTCAGTTTGCGCCTACACCGAGGAACAAAGTGCCCTCCTTGATAGGGTCCCAAAGATGGGCTTGAACCTTGTCGCCATGCAACTTGAGTCATTGCATGTGCTATTACAGGGAGCCGTGTAGGAGCTTTGCATTCGGGAATAGCAAGCAATTAGTGCTACTAGCAAGATCAAGGTTAATAATCAGCAGATGTTTGTTGAGAAGACGTAGATTCTACAGGAAAAGGAGGTGCTCCAGGTGCACAATTCACGACTGGAGTCAGCAGCCGTGAAGGCATGCATAACAATACCAAAGCTTCATATCCCTAAAGATGCACAACCAGAAGCGAATATCAGGAAGTTAGTCGCTGGTGTGCGCGAAGCAAAGGAAAAGGTTAATCGAGTTCAATTTGAACTCAACAAGAAGATCTCCGAGCTACAATTGAGGATGCAACCATCGACTCCGCCAGAGGTCTAAGAGTAGCGCAAAGTCGCGATCAAGGAAGGCTTGGCTACTCTGGATGCCACAATTGCAGACTGCACAACAATACTTGAGCAAGCCATGGAGTTGATCACTAATCTGCAGGGGGATCCAAACCTGCAAACTCTGAATACTGAGATCAGGGAGCTACAAAAGTAGTATAATGAAGTCAGGGCAACGACGCGCTCCATTGCACCAGCGCAATGCCTAGCCAAGTTGTAGGAGGGGAAGCAACTCCTCACGCAGGTAGAAGCAACATAGAGGAAGGAGGCCTTGCTTAAGGTCAAGCTGGAGCCTTGGTTGGAAGAAGCTTATTAGATCTCAACAACCATATAGGATAAGCTAAAGGGCTTGCAGTAGACGCAGGAGATGATGAGGTTGGCCGCAGAAGGACCAGCTACAGAGAAGCTAGTGGAAGAGATCAAGCAGGCAACCACTCAAAGTGTTGCCGAAGTTGTTGTAGTTCAGGTGGAGCTGGGGGATATTCATGGTAGGATTGCAGTGCCAGCCAAGTGACTTGAGGGATGGGCCCCCCTGGGTTAGTTTTGGGTTAAAAACCCAAGTTTTGATGTATTTTCTGTAAAAGATGTAAAGTCTCTGTGATTTGTGGATGCGGAGCGCATAGATGATTTTGAGTCAAAGGGGCTTTAGCCCCTTGTTTATATAAAGTATGAGTCGGCTTTGAGACCCACCCATGGTCCGCGGACCATGGGATTGTATGAAAAAAGGTATAAATAGGTGTGTCTTAGAGAGTCTAAGGCAAGTCATCATGGATAACAAATGAGGTCTTGGAAGTCTTAACGCAGAGAAGTGGGTCAGATAGGAGAGAAAGGCTCTGCAACTAAGTGCACAGGGTATTTTTGAGTCCGTAAACTTGAACCAAAGATCAATAAAGAAGAATATTGAAGAATTCTTGTGTATATTTGTTTATCTCTATTTATTTATGCTTGCTATATATGCTACTAATGAATAATGTATTTATGAAATATTGATCTAATGATGCATGACTCTATGGAATAAATCTTAATAATTGTACGCAATGCATGTTAAGTAATTCCGCGAAGACTGTGATAAATTCTGTTATGTTTATTAAATACTTAAGTAGATTTGCCCGAGCTCTGATCTAGGGTTGTTTTCTGGTGTGTG
Organism: Pinus taeda; assembly: GCA_000404065.3. Classification (NCBI taxonomy): domain Eukaryota; kingdom Viridiplantae; phylum Streptophyta; class Pinopsida; order Pinales; family Pinaceae; genus Pinus; species Pinus taeda. Next base: position 187,959 of record APFE031056312.1, on the reverse strand, counting down.
TACATGGATGAAGACACTGTTAAGGGTCCACAAAGACCAATCGTAGACCTTCGCTAAGGTCTAAAGGCTGTTGGGATAGAATTGCAGTATCGAGCCCTAGGGGCTTATAGATCTGTGTGAAGGCAGATCTAGGGTGCTAAAAGACATCACACTGATCTCTGGATGCATAAACTTGGTTCTAGCATCCCGCCATACTGCTTCGGATGAGACTACAGCCCGCACTACGCGGGGTGCTGCCGAAAGGGTCAGTAGTGTAGGGTTTTGTTGGTTGGCACAACTAACTTTGAACCTGGGTCAAAACCCCCTAAGCCAACACCCCACTACAACTCCATATCCATCATACTTCGTATCTTCTAAGCGATGTGGAATATGGTTCCAGTAAATCTACAACTCCTATATCATTTGAATGGACTGGAATCCAATATCCTGAACTTTGGGATGCTAAATATGACCAGTACCTCCAATTAGCCTTACTGAAAGACAACTAGAAGATTGCTAAAGCATGCCCAGTTCCATTTAATGCTACCACCCAATCCTTCCGGTTACCAACCCAAGTTCAAACAACCTTCCGAGAGAAGGTTGCAAAGATGGTCCAAAACCATCCTGCAAGCTCTTCAACAGAGCTTACTACAGAACACCAAGGTCAGCACCAGCAATGTCCAACTAGCAATTAGCTGACACAAAAACTTAGTATTGCTACTAAGCGAGAAATACCTCACATTATCATGCTTACTTAGTTACCCCGAGAAGAAACAACTAAAACTATCAAAGTTAGCACAGGAGAAAAATCTTACACTCCAAGAAGGAACCTACCTTATATATCTTTCTAATAGTTTGACAATGATGGTAAAAAGAAAAGGGAATTCATCCCTTACGCCACAGTACCAGCAACCACTGCGTCTGGTAATAACACTGCACAACTTAACTATGCAAATCTCCAGCTCGACCTCGAGTCAAATAAGGTTAAACATGTAGTCTCTGAAGAAAAGGAAATGTGCGAGAAGATTTTAGCAAGATAAGAATTGTTAGATCATAAGATAGCTGACATATCAGTCCTTACAATAGCCAATATAAAGCTAGACCAAAGGCTGGAAACTATATCTCAGGTTTTGTCCATCACTACCCCAATCATCAAGAAGTTAGGATCTAAGGTTCAGATCCCTGACTATTCTATTTTGGACAAACCATCAAAGTCAGCTATGTTTACGGATAATCCCAAGAACAAGCTTAGGCACACTTTTAGTTTTAGCATAGCTAGTCATGAGCTACCTACATGGAATTTTGGGATTCAAACAACCAAAGAAGAAGAGACCGAGGAAGCTACTTCGGTCACAACAAACTTCTTGCAACAAGTGCAAGAAAAGGGTCTAACCCTTTCAAAGGACCAAATAAATTAGTTCCTCATTTATGTAAAGCAAGAACCAGTTGTCCCTTTGCAGATTACCCAAGTTGGCGAAACATCCCGTCCCATATCAGAAACAACAACTGGAGTTTCAGCTATGAGTGCGACCATCCAAGCTATGTCACAAGAACCCATGTTTTTTCCAAATTGCCAACCCAAGATCGAAATGGAGAATGCGATGAGTCTCCTCAATAGTTGGGCAACAAAAGAACAGATTGATGACCCTACCCTTTATCTCTGTAGCATTGCACAAATCACTATCAATGGATTTGGTGGCTTAGCACATACATGGTGACATTACGCCTCCACAGAAGCCCAAGAAGCCATCCTTGGCCATAATGATCATGTTATTCAATTTCTCATTGGTTTACGTGCATAATTTGTTGGCCTTACAATTGACGAAGATCCAGACCATTATAGTGAATTGTTTATGTCTAACTAGTTAGGCAATATTGTTATTATGGAAGATTATTTTTGTCAAATGTAGGATTGGCTCATCTGATCCAATTCTTATGCTAATACAACATGCCTCAAGAGGTATATCCAAAGTATGTCTAGCATTCTTCCCACTGATATCAACAAATATTTTGAAGACAAACATCTTTCTCTATCAGGCATGACCTTAGCAATGGTCCATGGCTAGATCAAGAAAGTCATTGAAGAACATTATTTAGCTGAATGTGTTATGACTGAATTCAAGGAGTACAATAAGATCTTTGCAAATAATATTTGCAAAATAGTTGGCCAGATGCCCAACTAGGGTAAGGGACCCTTCAATCGCGACCCCAAATTCTCTTGTAAATCCAAAGATCCGCACAAGAAGCATTGGTCCTCAGAGAGAGTTTCAACTAGAAGCTTACAAGAAGCCATATCAGCATGGAAAGAAGCCTTTCTAGAAAAATGACCATTCCTTCGATACCGAAAGACTCCAGCTAAATCAGTCTGATGTTTTATTTGCAATAAGGAAGGTCAATGGGCAAACAAATGTCCACAAAAAACATGGAAGCCAAAACTAGCAGCTCTATTCATAGATAACTTAGAACCTACTGTGTGGGATCTATTCTACTGTTATTACAACGAAGACCCTAATGGAGAAATTTATTATCGAGAGGAAAATTTCGAGGCAGAAGAAGAAGATGGAAACCCCATTCCTGGTTTCCACGACGGTTCTGACGATGAAGATAGTTTGTAGTCCTACCGCTTTTGTATGTTTTCTATGCCTAACAAGTGGCTTGCAGACTTAAGGAAAAAGCTAGAGAAAACACCGCCATGGTAGATAAATCTCCGCATGAACATTCATGATGAGATCACAAGAATTGAGGCTGTCATGACTGCTTTAAACCATCCAGAACTTGAGTCATCCAACTAGATGACGACTAAACAAAAGGAAAAGGAGATAGCCTATTATGTTCCCTCCTATTGGTATCCGACTGACTTATACACTGACCATCCAGCCAAGCATCCAGAGCGACAAATTGTCAAGCATGCCTCCTGCACATCCCTGCATATGCAAATCCACGACAAGCAAGCAAAGATCACATCCCTTGCCGCAGAAATCCAAGTCCTCAAAACACAATTGCACCAGCTTGAGAAAGAAGTTGTTGAATCCTATGATGATGATTACAAACACCTAGTAACTAAGGCTCTAGACAGTTCAGAACAATCTTCCCCTGTCTCGCCTACACCAAATTATGCCCAATGACCTGATTCACTTGATTTTTCTGCACTTTATGCTAGTAAGTCTCTCTCTCTCACCAGTCAACCTAAATTGTAAACCATATTCCTTAGATTGTTTACTTGATTTGGGCGCTCAACTTAATTTATCTCGCCATCTTTCTATTCCCCCTTTCTACTAGGAGAAATCAATGGAGGGTAGTGCCAACATTACTGGTTCAATGTTTTCTCTCCCACATCAGGTAATTGATTTCCCCGTGTCCATCCAAGACCATCCAGTTCAATGTACATTCCTCAAACTTGATGACATCTTGGCCAACATTATTTTATGATGCAGGAGCATCCTGCTCAGAAAAACCATTGCATTTTAGTAAGCATATGGTCTTGTGTTTCAAGGGACCTGATTCCCTAAAGAGTGATTAATTATTTATTTTCCTATGTTTTTATGAGGGTTGTATAATACTGAGGATATTGGAATGAAATCTTATCGTTAAGAGAGATTTCAAGAATAGTGTGTGAGTTAGAGGAACTAGGAGTTAGTTTCATGATTTTAGGGATTAGATTAGGATATTTAGGATTCAGGTGAAATTATTCAGGATTTGAACCAAAATTGGTTAACATAATCCTTTTCTGTATAGTTTGTAAGCCTCGAAGGCTTAAAAGAGTTAGTTAGTGAGAGAGTTAGCAGACAGGAGGGTTGGATTGTGAGCCTACGGGCATTGAAACGAGAAAGGGCCACTAATACAGACCATGTAAAGGCAGATCATGCCAAAGCTAGATTGTAAAACAGATTTTTATTTGTATATGTACATTTGTTTAATGAATGAGGAAATTGAATTCATTGTGACTGTGTGTGTCATTCCTTTTATGTGTTGAGTGACCCGTAAATGTGAATTTATGGTTTCTGTGTGATAAACCATGATGAATGAATTCAAGTTGAATTTCTGAAAGTCTTTCTGAGTGAAAAAAGACTTACCATCTGGGGTAGAATCCGTGTGATTCTAGTTTGGATTTAATAGATGTATGTACAAGTCAAGTAAAGAACGAATTATGAAATCTGGAAGAAGGGAAATAATATAGAGAGTATTATGTATTCCAGTTTGAAGTTGTGTTAAAGAAACAAAGGTATAGTTGCACGACAGAGTAAAGAAATGAAAGAAGCCTCGACACACTGTTTCTATGCGGAGAAACGGGTTGGCAGAGTTGAACTTGGTAACAAGTCGATCTGGAGGTGAGAAGGAAATTTAGTGGAAGCGCCAAGTTTTGTGGAAGAGTGGAACCACGATGAAGTGAAATTGTGATTAAGCAGATTTCAGAGTGAGCGGAATCTTGAGCGGAGGAATAGATCTGGATCATTAGATCGACGGTGATCAGCGACTGCGGGGGATAGGAGTGTACAGATGTCTTGATCATGGTTGAAGCCCGCACTAAATCCTATCCATCGATCTCATTTTCAAATGCTTACGTCACAGTCAACTGCGGGGGTTAAGCTATTTGGCAATTCGTGTGCTAATGAAAGACTCGAAGGCTGTAGATTTGATGACCTCATATATACAACATATATCGGGTCATAAAGTGATCAGACATTCTCAGAATGGACCCGAACATTTATAGATTAAGGATTTATAATCCTTATCGGCTCCGTAAGGGTGAGTAAATTTTGTGCAAGATTCCCATGCGATATCACCACTGACCGTTAGATCAAGCGTGCCTTGATCAAATGGTGGAGGATTGCCGATTTAACTTCGTATCACAATATTTCGTGAGTGGATGAACCTTGGCCTTAAGAAAATGCGATTTGCGATGTGCGATGCTCGGGGGTATCATCAACCGTTGGATTGAAAGGTGCGATCAACGACAGAGATTGAAGCTTATAAGGCTTGGGACTGAGTGGACCTGAGAAGTTTATGGACGTGGGTTTATTTTATTTGGGGTCCGGTTGTGCTTATCGCATATCGCATGTGAGAAGAGGAGTCTCAGGAATGCGATGAAGAGTCACATGTTGGTGTGATCCACGATATTGTGATGTACTTCTGTGAAGGAGATTTCGGCCAGAGGAACGAGATCATTGCACAATAGAAAAATTAAAAAATTGTTGTGGGCTCATAACCCACAGGTTCGGGGATGTGAAAAGTTGCATCTTTGTTGCATCAAAGTGGTATTAGAGCCGAAATAGGTAATTTTTTTGAAGAAACTCAGGGCAAGAATGAAACAGTGAAAGAAAACTCAGTGAACGAGTAATTGTTGCTGACAGTTAGGGCTTCACCAAGATAAAGCTAAGAGATTGAAAGAAAGAATCAGATTCTAAATCTGATTGATAGTAGCTGAATGTTGAAAATTTGTGTAGTGGAAGTATTAAGATTTGTTGAAACAGATTTGCAGGAGTGGTGAGATCTTGAAGACATGTGATGGTATGCAAGTTTGTTTAATATTTAGTAGAAATTGAATGAGTAAAAATTTGGAGCAGATTACAGTAATTAAACTGTAAGAGGGGCTTTTGCAAGTTCTTGAAGAGTGGCAGACTTTGAAGATACAACTGAAGGCTAGATAAAAGAAAAGTCCATTAAAAGTGTAGGTGAATGGGGGGGCAAGATCAGACACAGATCTTGAAGGTGAGATGATATGTTTTTATTTTAATTTGATTTGAAGATTAGAGAGTTTGTGGTCTTTATGTTGATGCACAGGTAGCATCATAAGAAGGTGAGGAGATTGCAACAACCTAGAGCAAGGAGTGCTCAATTTGTTCCAGAGGAAAGAACTAGAGAAATTCTAACAGACTGAGCTCAGAGGAGAGAAGCTTAGTGAGGCATATGTAGCAAGAAGGAGACTTGTTACTGCAGAGGTATTGTTGCAACTCATAAGAAGATCATAAGGGCAATTCCACAGAGGATGTGGGTGGAATTGCTAAGTAATGAAGGAAGCTGATAAGACTTTCTAAGTGAAAGAAGAGGTGGTCAGAACCAAGTATTTCATTGTGATTGAAATACAAGAGGATAGTTGTGTTCTTAGAAGTGCATATGAGTTGCAGCCTAGAAGGAGTAGAGAGAAGTGCTCAAAAGAGGTTCCTGAGATAGAGAACCAAGGGCTTGCCAAAAGACCAAGTATAGAGGAAAGCTTGGTGAGGTAAGTGGCAGCAGGGAAGACTTACTATTGCAAAGGCTTGCGCAACTCATAGTGAAGTGAGTGAGGAACTCATAGAGATGGAAAGGATGATGAATAGTGACAAGCATAGCAGAGGTTCTGAAAGAGACCACAACAGAGGACAAAAGAATAAAGATGCCAAGGCAAGTGGCATGAGAATGAATGACAAAAAATATGATAAAGAAATGGCTGAGATGGCAGTTCACCTTGAAGTATTAATGGAAATGTTGCATAGAAATGAGACGGACCATAAATATGGTTATGTCATGAGAAAGAAAGTGAAAAGGCAGAGGCTACAAGAGGAGAGGAATCAACAAGAAAAATGCAGTTAATAAAGGAGCTGAGGGAACTTGAACATATTATAGATGTCAAATTGAAGACAGAGAAGCTCAAAGGAGTTGAGCTACAACAAAAGGAAAATGCTAGAGAAGGTGTTGAAGTTTTGGTATGTGAACCGAACATGGACCATTACTTTTTGAAAGTAATGAAAAGACAAAGGAGTCGAATCATAAGAATGATTCAGAGTAGCCAAAAGACTTGATGGCTGAAGCATCAAATAGGACCATAAGGTATTGTGCTTTTAAAACTGATAATTTGTGTATGGTTGCAGGTTTGAAAGAAGATAGGCAGCCTTTTAAAGCTGTCAAAAACATGGAAGAATACCTTCCAGAAGATTAAAGTTTTGGAGCAGAGTATGACAATGAGACTGGAGAAGAAACAATTCACTATATTGAACAAGTGCAGAGAGGCATCATTAAAACAGATGGTGTGGAAAAGAGACTTGTTGACAGTCTCAAGAATTCTTGAGTTCGAATCAGCCTACTAATGTGCTGACAGAGGAGTTAAAGGAAAGATCAGAGCAACATATTGAAAGGTTGCTAGAGGAAGAAGAGGCACAAAGGCCTTATATTTTTAATTTTGATAATTGTCTTATGATTGCAGATTTTGTTGCAGAAACTGGAACATATTTGGCACAGGTGGACAACCAAATGAAAGAAGAAGAGAAAGAACATCTACCGAAAGATGTTAAGGAAAATTTAGCAGAGGAAAAAGGACCATTTGATGATTGGTCAATATCAAATGAAGAAATGCGAGATTGTGTAAAATTTCCAAAATTTACTCCAAGTAAAATCATTGAGTTATATAGAGAGTTAGACCGTCAAAGGAGAAATCTAGAACAACAGAGGATAAATATCCAGAATAAATTGTTGATGAAGGATGACAAAGAAATTGTCATAAATGATAGTCAATAAGAAGTTGATAGGTACAGTAAACAAAAGCAGAAAATTGTTTTCAAGGACAATATGGCAGCAACTGAAAAGGTGAAAGATAATAGTGAACAAGAGGGTAAGGATGTAAGGGTGGCAGTAAAAATGAAAATTCAGCAATTAAGAGTTGAAGGCAATCAACTGATAGAGGATATACTGGACAAAGAAACTGAGTTGATAAGAAGGTTAATGATGAAAGTGTCTCAGAAGAAGACAACAACAAGAAAGAAAAGAAGCAACAACAAGAGGAAGACACCAACAGACTATGAAAGCATGGCAAGTGGAGCATTGCAGCATAAAGTATGAAGACCTGGAGAACGATAACAAACAACAGCAACAATAGAACAACTAACAAGCAAAGACAGATTAAAAAATAAAGTCTAGGATCCAGGAAGAATCAATTATCCAGACTTATGACCAGGAGGTCATAAATTTTCTTACCTGGGGAGTGTGGTGCAGGAGCATCCTGCTCAGAATAACCATTGCATTTTAATAAGCATAGGGTCTTGTGTTTCAAGGGACCTGATTCTCTAAAGAGTGATTAATTATTTATTTTCCTATGTTTTTATGAGGGTTTTATAATAGTGAGGATATTGAAATGAAATCTTCTCGTTAAGAGAGATTTGAAGAATAGTGTGTGAGTTAGAGGAACTAGGAGTTAGTTTCATGATTTTAGGGATTAGATTAGGATATTTAGGATTCAGGTGAAATTATTCAGGATATGAACCAAAATTGGTTAACAGAATCCTTCTGGGTATAATTTGTAAGCCTCGAAGGCTTAAAAGAGTTAGTTAGTGAGAGAGTTAGTAGAAAGGAGGGTTGGATTGTGAGCCTACAAGCATTGAAACGAGAAAGGGCCACTGATACAGACCATCTAAAGGCAGATCATGCCAAAGCTAGACTATAAAACAGATTTTTATTTGTATATGTACATTTGTTTAATGAATGAGGAAATTGAATTCGTTGTGACTGTGTGTGTCATTCCTTTTATGTGCTGAGTGATCCGTAATTGTGAACTTATGGTTTCTGTGTGATAAACCATGATGAATGAATTCAATTTGAATTTCTAAAAGTATTTCTGAGTGACAAAAGACTTACCGTATGGGTAGAATCCATGTGATTCCAGTTTGGATTTAATAGATTTATGTACAGGTCAAGTAAAGAATAGATTACAAAATCTAGAAGAAGGGAAATAATATAGAGAGTATTATGTATTCCAGTTCGAAGTGGTGTTAAATAAACAGAGGTATAGTTGCAAGGTAGAGTAAAGAAATCAGAGAAGTCTCGACACACTGTTTCTAAGTGGAGAAAGGTGTAGTGCCTACTCTAGTTTCCTGCCCTTAATATGACATTATCTTAGACACTTTATTCCTTGAGGACCTCAGGTTGAGGATCCGGACACATGACACTATTATTAACGATTGAGATATTCATGGTTGTGATGTTTATGAATGCTTTCCATTGATATTATGATAGCATGAATGGTTATGTATCTTATCTATCAGTATTCTGATGATGGCAACATTAAATAGTTAAGTTGGTCTCTATTTGAATTTATGATGAAGGTAGTAAAGAATATGTGTGCGCTCTACTAAAAGCATAATGATGATAAATTGATGGATAGGTATATTTCTACGATGTTACGATGTTGATAGCTTAATGAATATGTATGTTTCCATTGATGATTATTGATGATAGCCATGAGGAATGTGTCCCCTATGTTACCTACTTTCTTTAGTTCAGACTTACAATGGACAATGAGGTGAATGACCAGGAATTGATAATGATGCTATTATGATAATGACTAACATTGAGAAACCTTGTTACTGATGATTATTGAGTATGGCAGGAAACCATCAGAGGCACTCGCATATGACATGTCGACGACACCTGGTTTGATGAAAATTCATATTATTTTATCTTTTAAAGTCTAAGTCGATCTTGAAATCTGCCATATATGTTTAACTATATTCTGATGATATGTTAATGGTTGCAGGCACAGATTAGTTGCTTGACCGAATGACCCACATATGGGTGATGGGGTTGTATAGGTGGATGGAACTACATGGGAGGGGTGGGACAGAGTCCCTGATCTCACCCACTAGCACTCCCGCCGTGACTTGGGCTGGAAGGGTTGAAACACCTTCGCCTTGAAGATCACGATGCCATGAGGGCAGGTCCCAAAGTTGGGTCGCTCATGAGGAGTTACTGGGGGGCGCGCATCAAGGCGGATTCCTTGATCCCCGGCACCATTAGTCTCACTATAGCAGGCAACATAAGAGATGATAGTGTTCTATGACGTTGCACTATACTTTCCCCTCGTAGTCACTGGATGCTTGAAGGGCAAGTGGTGTGGCACCCTTGGAACTTGTTGTGCCCTACAACAACCCCCCATTTCATATCATTAAAATTCCAAAAATATAATGTGAAATGGGTCCCTTTTTAATTTTTGTTTTTAAATTGGTATCAATTTAAGGTTCTATTTCGCAAAAAGGTTTTTTAATAAAACCATTCAAAAAACCCCGATATAAAACGATTTACTTTCGTCATTGCGATAAAGTGATCGCAAGATCGCATATCGCAATGACAAAGAAAATATAATGTAAGGGACATATTGGTTTTCGCCGATGCGAAATCGCTATCGGATATCGGCAAAGCATAAAATGACACAAGTAATGATCTTTGCTACCATGCGATGCGAAATCGGCAATCAGTAATCGACGATAACATATAAAGCGCAACTAAGCTGCTCCTCATTCGATGCGATGCGATATCGCTATCGACAATCGGTGATTCACCATGCCTTCATCCTAAGCGGTACTACCAGCGATACCCGATGCGATGCGATATCGGATATCGGCGATCGGGGATTCCAAGCAAAACCAATGCAATAATTCAAACATTTCCCCGATGCCCGATTTCGCAAAAGGTAAATCGCACATTTCTCAAGGTAGCATTCATAAAGGTAGTTTGATTTGATTTATTCGTAATTAAGGCCATATCCTTTGGAAAAGCCACTCATCCGTGTTCAAACCGTCAAATAGCCCTCAACATGCTTCAAATAAATCATTTATCCATTAATCGAAGCAATTGTAATTAATAAGACTGACAGGCCATAATGATCATTTAATAAGAAAACAGGCTTAAGGCCATCCACGTATTTGCTCCTAAGGCCACCTTAAGTCGATTAATTACTGTGAATGCGCCAAGATATATATGTACTTCATTCTATTTGATTGATGATATTGTTGCAAGTGTTGCGCTTATCTTTCACTCTGCGCATAATTCTTTCATGGAAACAGAAGAAAGAGAAATGGGAAAGAAATCCAAGAAGACTACAATGCCTACTGCTCCGCCAACCGCAGGGCTAACTGTCGCTGATCCAACTGGGAAGAATAAAGGACTAATATCAGATACAACATGCCTAGGACTCCCCAAGACCACTTGGCAGGGGATCTATAATTTGATTGAGGCCGAAGGGCCAATGGTGACTGAAGTGGAGATTTTATGTGACAATACCAGCAAGTCCGATGCCAATCTAAAAGACTTGGCTGATTCCTTCCTACACAGAATAGCGGCCCGGGAGCAGGTTCTTCCTTACACAGATGTAGTAAGGTGGGCACTCCAAGAACTCCCAATTGTTGATAGACTGTTTGAATCTACGGATGGGAGGGTTTTCGGCTTGTTTCGAGCCGAAGACCTACAGCTAATGTATCACCTGCCACGAGAAGAGAAGAAGTATAATGCTGCGTTTTTGGAGAAGTTTCGAGAAGAAAACGAGACCGAATCTGAACCTATTCGAGATTGGAGACATAATCCAGCAAAATACAAGCACGAGACCACGGGTAAGTACTCAGTTGACTCCCTGTGTTCACCTTACTTTTATGCTGGAGTTTTGATGTGTAGGCTATGGGGAATGCATGACTCTACCAATACCACCATAGAAATGGTTCCCCTAATTGAGGCAGCATGCAGTGGGGAAATCATGGACTGGGCAGATATATTGTCCGCCAAGTTAGCCAAAGCCATTCTTGACTTCAGGTCTGACTATCGTGTCATAGAAAGGGTTATTCTGCCATTTTACTATAGTGCATATATTATGGATGTGTTGTGTTTTAATTCTGAATTTCCTGTACTGGGATGGAGGTGGACGTCGCAAGAGCCCACACCCATTCACATATATCATCGAAAACTTTGGAAGACTAGTTATAAACACCACATGTACCAAATCTGCAACGGTTTTATGTTACCAATTCATTATTTAATTTTTAATAAGCCTGCCCCTAAAATGTCCGAGCAAACAGCTGTAGATTTGACTACAGTAGCGAGTTGGTTTGGGGAGGAGAAATTTACTTATATCAGAGTTTTTGGCAGCCAGGCTAAACCACATGTGTTACCACTCTACATCCCTGATAAGTTACTTGCCAGGGAGGTAGCCTATCAAATCAGCGCTGAAGGGGTTACCCAAACCCTGAAAAGGGCTAAAAAACATGTTTGGCCTTCTTTTCCACTGAGAATTGGAATGTACACACTGCATGACATCAAGCATGCAGAGAAGGAAGCCGGGAAAATGAATTTTCTCACTCTGGCTACCCTGCCAAGGAGGCAGTACGATCCAAGAAAAATCGCTTACAATGCGCTCGACCAGGCCAAACTGGCCAAGGTCGAGCACAAAGAAGACAAATTCGAGGACTTGTTTGTATCAGCCGAATCATTGTATCAAGTCAAGTCGCTTGCCCGAAATGTTTATAACAATGAAGGGCTAGTTGAGTTTAACAGAATCAGAGAACAAAGGTTGCAAACTCTGCCTCTAGACTTGTTAGCAACTGTACCGACAACCACTAGGTCAAGCGAGTCTGAACAACGACATAATACACCACCTCCTACTACATCAACACAGCAGGAGGAGATGCATAGCCAAAGGCAGGAGCCAACTCAGGAAAATGCACACCAACAAAAAGAAACCCAAACAAAGACCCAAGAGGAGAGCAACTCTAAAGGTAACCAGGATCCATTAGTTGATCCGAACTTGCTCCAACAATGGAATCAATTCAGTACAATCATCAATAACTTAGAGTGCTCAAAAGATGGTGAGGTTTTAAAGGAAGGCGATACACAAGAAGCGACATCGAAACCGGTTTCAGGTGAAACCAACGGCATACACAAAACAAAAGGATTACAGATAATTCCTAAAGATCCGACGGGGGAGATCATTTTGCAAATTGAAGAAATCCCCCCTTTAGATATATTTTATAGCCCCAAGCATAAAGCCGTCGTAAAGCGACAGAGGAAAAGGAGAAGAACTGATCAATCTTCCCCACTCCCTGAATCAACAGTAACGGGCAATATTGTATGGAAAGAGAAATTCAACCCCTCCGATGACTTAACCAGGCTATCACAGTTCGCTAGAGCATATTCGGCGGCGACTATTGATAAAGCAACGGAGGTTAGCAATTTGTTAAAAACAAAGGATCAGGATATCTCTTCTCTACAGGCGAGATTATCAGAAGTCCAACAGAGGGCAGAACAGGTCGAAAAAGAATTGCTAGCACAGCAGCAGAACAATAACCAGCTAGTCAAGCAATTACAAGAGCAAAAACAGAGGATAGATGAAGGTGTGGTGCAAAGGCAGAAGGAGCTATCAGTGGCACTGGAGCAGTTAAGAATATCGATTGAGGGAGCAATAAAAGCAAAAGATGAACAAACCGCTCAATTGACCACTCAAATTGAGCAAATGAAAAATCTCCCTAAGATAGATGAATTTAAAGCAGAAGCACTCCAGCTAAATAAAGGATTGATTAATCAGGTTAAGCTGTTATGTCAACATCTCATATGAACAGAACCATTGTGCGAATTGTCAGCGTCTATAAGCGAAAAGGTAGAAAAAGCAAGGGCCGACTTGGATTAGGCAGAAGAAACACTGACAGACTTTATAGAATGGCAGGATTTAGATGTAGGTCGGGCAGCCAATCTACCAAGAATTCTAGAATCGCACAAAGAAATATTGTTCACAGAGTGGCAATCACAACTGATGAAAGCAGAAAGAGCGACTTCCAGATGCAG